>ML105044.1:27751-38282 GCA_003697995.1 Taxidea taxus jeffersonii | reverse complement strand
AATAATAATAATAATAATAATAATAATAATGTTTTAAGTAATCTGGGGAAGGGAAGAAAAAAGAAACCTTAGTGTACACTTTATTTAGCAGCTCTGTTTTTATGGTCCCTATTAATTTACTTTCTCACCATGGCTTCTCAAAATATAGTTGTAATTAATAGTAAAACCAGAAAAAAAGAGAACCTTTTAAAACGCAGAATTTGCTTAACCATTTCAGTATTTTTTGTTATCCTACATATGTCACTTAGATGATAAATTAACCAGCATATATTAAAAATTCTTAGTTTTCTTCAATATTTTTTGACTTGACAGCTGATAGTAGCCATGACTATAAATGTGACTTTCCTGGATATCTGATGTAAACTTTATGGAGTAATTTTCTTCTATATAGTGGACCAGTATCCGTTTGGAAGAATCAGTTAAATGTGTAAAACTGATCAAAACAATGTGACAGGTATCCATAAACTGGATATTTTCTAGAAGATACCAGATATCAGGCATCAGATATTTTAATAGTCTGCCAGTTAAGCCATCAGGAAATTTAAATTTTACCTACAGCATAGACTTAGCATTTATTATAATCCTGGAACTAAGTGGTTAGATCTTTTTTGATTAAAGGAGCCCTTATGATTTCAGTTTAAAAGAAAATAAATTTTTTTCCCATGGCTGTTATTTCCTCGTAGGTTCGCTTTTTCCTCCTCATCCACAAAGTACTAGTATTTTTTTTTTAAATATTTTATTTATTTATTTGAGAGAGAGACAGTGAGAGAGAGTCTGAGTGAGGAGAAGGTCAGAGGGAGAAGCAGACTCCCCATGGAGCTGGGAGCCCGATGTGGGACTCGTCCCGGGACTCCAGGATCATGACCTGAGCTGAAGGCAGTCGCTTAACCAACTGAGCCACCCAGGCGCCCCTCACAAAGTGCTAGTATTAACTAGAAGTGTTCGTCTGGTCATATAACAGTCTTGTATTTTGAGTAGAGTGAAGTATTAGTGTAGCATGTTCCTCTGGTTCTCATGAGCAGCGTGTGTGTGCGTGTATATAGTGGTATGTGCATACAAGTATAAGCAGTCTTTATGTGTGTGTAATTGGGAAAAGAACTTTGATAATAATTCTCTGTTACTAAACAGGCAGATCCACAGAGAGAGAAAGTGTGTTAGTGGTTGCCAGGAGCTGAGGAGAGGTAGAAATAGGAAGTGAGAGGTATTGGGAATAACATAATGGGTACAGGGTACAGGGTTTCTTTTTGAGGTGATGAATATGTTCTAAAATTAGACAATGGTGATAGTTGCACAATTTTATAAATATACTAAAAATTGAACTAGACACTTAAATAAAAGGATGAATGTATGGTATATAAATTATATGTGTATAAATCAGTTATTTTTTTTTTTAAAGATTTTATTTATTTATTTGACAGAGAGATCACAAGCAGGCAGAGAGGCAGGCAGAGAGAGAGAAGGAAGCAGGTTCCCTGCTGAGCAGAGTGCCCAATGCGGGGCTCGATCCCAGGACCCTGAGACCATGACCTGAGCCAAAGGCAGAGGCTTAACCCCCTGAGCCACCCAGACACCCCTCAGTTATTCTTTTTAATTAAAAAAATAATAATTCTCTGTTACTACTCTCACCTCCTAAACCTGAACTATTATCTAACAGATATATAGTGTATATAATGTTGGCCACATACGTAGTTAAAAATTTTGGAGGCATCTGGGTGGCTCAGTAGGTTAAGCTTCTGCTTTTAGCTCAGGTCATGATCTCAGGGTCCTGGGATTGAACACCATATCAGGCTCTCTGCTCAGCCTGCTTCCCCCTCTCTGCCTGCTGCTCTGTCTACTTGTGCTCTCTCTCTCTGTCAAATAAATACATAAAGTTAAAAAAAAATTTGTAGTAGTCCTATTAAAAAATGTAAGAAGAGGGACACCTGGGTGGCTCAGTTGGTTAAGCAGCTGCCTTCGGCTCAGGTCATGATCCCAGCGTCCTGGGATCGAGTCCCACATCGGGCTCCTTGCTCGTCAGGGAGCCTGCTTCTCCCTCTGCCTCTGCCTGCCTCTCTGTCTGCCTGTGCTCACGCTCTCTCTAACAAATAAATAAATAAACTCTTTTAAAAAAAAAAAGTAAGAAGAAACTGATGAAATGAATTTTAATCATATTTTATTTAACCCATTGTATCCAAATGTTATTTTAACATGTGATCAGTACAAAATTGATTAATGGGATATTTTACTTTTTTATATTAAGTTCAAAATATGTGTATTTTACACTTAGAGCATATCTTAATTTGTACTAGCCACATTTCAAGTGCTCAGTAGCCACATGTAGCTGATGGCTCTTGTACTGAACAGCAGATGTCTAGAAATACAGTATGAGCCAATACGTATGAACTCCCCTGCAATTTTTCTGAGTAAAATGTCTTATTTTCTTCAAGAAATTTATGACTTTACTGATTTGGTATATGCTGTCTTTTATAACAGCTTCCACAAATGAAATGGGAGTTGGTCTCTTCCAAATACAGCATACTGTAAACATTACTCTTTGTTGTTCCTCTGTAAAATGGAGATATAAAGAAGCTATTTTATTTGATGTCATGAGGATTGGATGTGTTAATATATATAAAGTACTTAGAAAAGTACTTGGCACAGTGTAAATATGCAATGAATGTTGGTTATTATTTCCTTCTCTCTTGTTCATTTGACAGAAGTGTGTATAATCAGTGTCAGCAGCAGGAATGGAAGCTTGCAGGCTTTATAATGCCTAAACACATGGGAGTAATTAAAATAAATGTTAGGTTTAAGAATTTTTTTGGAGGGGTGCCTGGGTGGCTTAGTCAGTTAAGCATCCAACTCTCAGTTTTGGCTCAGGTCATGATCTTGGGGTCCTGGCATGGAGCCCTGTGTCAGGCTCTGCACTCAGTGCCTGAGTCTGCTTGTCTCTCTTCCTCCCCCTCTGCTCCTCTGCTCCTCCCCCAACTTGTGTCCTCTCTCAAATAAATAAAGTCTTTAAAAAAATTTTTTTTGGGGGGGACATACTTGGATTTGTGTGAACATGATTAATTTTTGTAATCATTTACGCCATACCTAAAAAATGTCAATATTGAATGCTTTAATTCAAAGTATTTTTTTAAAAAAGATTCTGAATAAGATTTGCTTTAAAAGTGAGTTTTTATTGATGGCTTTTATTTAAAGCATTCTACTGAGAGCTTTTATATGAAGTATCTCATTTAATCCTTACCATAACCCTGGTGTAAGGGACTATTATGAACCTCATTTTAGAGATGTGGGAACTGGAACTGAGCTTTGCCCAAGGTCATAGCGCCCACAGACTGTGGAGGTAAACAGACAATAATGATTGAGTACCTAGCATGTGCTCATTACTACGCTAAGCACTTAATTCTTATTAACTCATTTCATTATTAAAACAACTTGAAGTCTAGGTGCTATTATAATCCACATTCTGCAGGTAGTGTTAGTAAGAACAGCAATAATAACTGAAACTAAAATGTACACAGCACTTACTCCATGTGCCAGGTCTGGTTAAATGGACCTTACATATCATAGATAATTTTCACACACAGCAACTCTAGGAGGTGGGTAGTAGTAATAGTCCCATTTTACAAAGTAGCAAGTTAAAGTGGAGAAGTTCTCAAACTTAATGGGTGTACTTGGCCAAGCTGGAATGCAAACCCAGGGAGTCTAGAGTGGAGAATTCATGCTTATTACACTTTGTTGTGTATCAGTTCAGTCCAGGGACACAGATCTTTGAATTTTTATTCAAAAATAAGTGGACATTTAAATTAAAAAATGATTTTTAACATTTCCTAGCAAGTTGTATCTTCAAATTTATAGATTACTTTAAGATGTGAAAGATAAATGTGATAAAGGCAGTCTTACCTAAGTTTTCAGTTATTGTGAAGCTCAAGGTAGATAATAAAAGTGAAAAAAGTGAAAGCAATAGAAATAGCATTGGAAATACAAGATGATGTTGAATGCTTAATTAGTGCCTATATTCATATTTTATGAATGCATATAATAAAATTGTTACTTTCCAGTAAGTTTTAGGAAGGATGTTGTTTATTATCGAAGCCAATTTACAAAGAAACCTGTTTTCCTTTTTTGTATGGCTTAGTCTTTTGCAAAGTTTAAACTTTTAGAAAGTGTCTTGAACTGATGATAATTATTAGAATGCTGCATACAAGAGAATGCTACCTTTTACTTACTCAGTTTCTATATTCACTTCCAGTAAGAATAACATTTAAGCTCAGATTAAGGGAAATAACATTATTCTACTTAATATTCTCATTTTTCCCTTCTTGTGAATGAATACTCTGCTTTTAAAAATGAAAGGGCAGACAACAAAAAAACCATTTTTTTCTGTTAAATATGTTGTATCATTTAAAAAAGTCAGCATTTTTATAAGCCCTATTAATTCTGGGCCATGAACACTCACATGTCACGTCTACTGATAAATTGTTAGCTGACCCTTGCTTTTTTCCTTTTAGCAAATGATGCTTTTTAGGTAGACATATTAATTAGCAGTTAAATGATAATATCCTCTTGTAGTGATTGGGAAGAGCAGGAGAGAGGAGGAACTCTCTCTCCTTTGGACTGTGAGTCACTTGTGCCATTGGAGAAATAACAGTGCTTATGAAAATACATCTGCTGTAAACATGTCTTGTCACTGAGGTGGCTGCTGTGGACAGCTTACCTTGAGAATTGTAGAGGAAATGATTTTGAATTTTCAGTTTGGTTGGATACCTTTTTTTCTTTAAACAAGTTATTCATGGTTGTCTGCAGTTTTTTTTTTTTAAGTATCTGTTCAAACCTGATAAAAATCCAAGTAGGGGATGCCGCCAGTGTGTATGTTAATAGAGAATTAAGAGAATACTCTTTTATGAAAAAAAATTTTTTTAATTGACATAGCTTTAAGTTTCATAGACCATAAGAGTTTTTTGAGGTTTATTTCATCCCTTCACTTTGATCATCCTCTGCAAAATGAGGCTTCTGTATTCACTTTCAGGAATAGAAGAAGGAAAGGAACGTTTAGAGGTAGAGAGATTTAGGGAACATTTATTACATAGGAGACTTATAAAATCTTTTCAGTATTTAGTAAAATGAGAAAAATGGAGGCTGTAGGATGTTTTCTTGATATCACTGAATTTAAATTCTTCAGATTGACTGTCTTCTGTCACCTTTTATATGCCAGCAGTATTAAAATATTTTGATGATTTATGCTTATAAAACTTGGAAGGATTTAAATACTTAGAAGATGATCTTCAGAAAAGATAATTTAAATTGAGATAATTAAAATTGAACTTAAATTGCAAACAATTTAACAGATTAAAAACATTTTCAGGGGGCGCCTGGGTGGCTCAGCAGGTTAAGGCTGCTGCCTTTGGCTCGGGTCATGGTCCCAGCGTCGTGGGATCGAGCCCCGCGTCGGGCTCTCTGCTCTGCGGACAGCCTGCTTCCTCCTCTCTCTCTGCCTCTCTGCCTACTTGTGATCGCTGTCTGTCAAATAAATAAATAAAATCTTAAAAAAAAAAAAACATTTTCAGTATCATTATTAATTCCTCAACATAAATGGTGTGGTATATACAAAACATTTAAATTTGTGTTACAAGATTTGTGAAAATGAAGCATATTCAAAATAGAATTTGGTGGGCTATTAGAGTTGTCATTTTTAGTGAATAGTGAAATAAAATGGTTTTGGAGGGTAATGGTTTGCTAACATAAGTATCTAGTTAACGTAGCAAAAGTATACTTTCCTGCAGTCAGGAGAAATTTCAAGTTAGAGTATCAGCCATATACTTTTCTGCTTAAAAAGTAAATACTGAGCAAGATTTTAAAATTTGTTGCTGTTAAACAGAACAATGAAGACATAGCAGTAGGATGAAAAAATGACAGTCTATTTTTTATACAGAAAAGGGCTAGAATTCTTCATTATTAGATATACAGTATCAGCATAATCAATCTAGCAGCATTATATTTGAGCTGAAAATACACTTAAATTTGAGGCCATACACTAGCCTGTGTGAAGAAAACATCTTTCATATAGTCTAAGATGAAATTACCCTTGAATGAATAGCATCTTCATTTATCTTCAAACCTCTTCTGTGCTCTTAGTGTATCTACTCTTTCAACATTCCACAACAAGAATTACATTACACCATTATATGAGAGTACTTCTGCAGTGTGAAATAGATTGGTTTGGAAAATGAACCTGGCTTTGCTATAAATTACATTCTCAGGTACAAAGGAATTTGTTATTTTGTTTAAAATAGTCACAAATATAATTAAGGTCTTAATTTATGTTAAACTACAAATATGGCTATTACTTTAACTGGATTAGGAACTTAATCTGTCACTTCAGGAATGATACCTAACACTTTTCATTTGTAACCTTAGATACATTATTTCAATTACAGGGTCTGCAGCTGTTTGATATAAAAATTGAATCATTTTGTAGGTAGATTTGTTCATGGTTTTTAATTTTAAAACATGCTTCTTCAGTAAGGTGGAAAATAATTCTTTGGTTGTCACAGATTTTCTTTTGTGTCTTGGTAAAATGAGATATGAATTAAAATTCAGAACCATTTTCATTTTGTGTCCTGAAAATGGTATTGCATGCTTTAGAATAGTCTTTAGCGAATTCTTATGTGAAAATATTTCAAATTTAACTATGAGATGAATAGAAGCTTTGTCCTAAAGAAGAAAACCCAAGGTCTGCTGTCTTAAGGATAGCTTTACATGGTCAGACTGAAAATTGCTTGTTCCCTATTAGAATTTGGATAACTTTGTTAATGGGATCTACATATTTAGAAGCTATAGTTTATAATCCCTTAAATTCCATAGTATTACTCCGTTTGAGGCACCTAATCTTTAAAACATTCAAGAACGATTCTTTAAAATTTTGTAGTATTTTTATATTTTCATTGGCAAGCAGTGTTGATTTTATTGCTTAAATGCATAAGATTTCTTACGTATTTAACTTGTAAGACAAGTATATGTTCATTTTGTTTTTGGAATAAAGAGGAAAGAAGACAGTTGGTACTGTTTATTGATAAATGATCCAGTATTGAGTTACTATTAGTTTATCAAAATGAATATGTTTTATATCCCTGCCATCTGCTATCTAGCTTAATCTTAAGAATTTAAAATTTGTTGGAGTTTTTTGTTGTTGTTATTTTTCTCAGTTGGGAATATTTATCTGTAAATAATGAAACAGTCATTTATAGGAGCCAAAAAAAAAGCAGTTTCCTTTCTTTACTCCCAAACTGTTCATTATTTAGTGCCATATATCTGACTGGTATTGCTTTAGGTTCTTGGGTTATATGAATTAGTCTCTGTGACTATTTCATAGTTCCTGATACTTAGTATCGACCTTACAGCTTACTTTTATTTACATTTGATTCTAACAGGGAGAGAGCTTGTACCTTTTCCTATTCTGGTTATCTTTTTTTTGTTGCTTTCCTTCTGAACTTGATTTTTTTTTTCTACAGCTGTCAGATGTTGATGTATCTAAAGTTGAGTCAGATATTCCAAAAGTAGTTATCAGGTGAGAGTTGTATTAAGGGAGATCTGTTCTCTGATGTGATCTGTCTCATTTGTGCTCTTACTAGCATTTCATGTTTTTGATACCAAATTTGCTCTATTTGAAGATATTTATGCTCATTGAATTGTGGTTTCTGATAACTTTTTAAGTTAAATTCCTGTCACTATTTTTCTAAAACAATATCTGCTTATTGATGTATTTGTCATTTTATTGATTTTAAAAAATCTGAATTTAACAGGAATTACATCTAACTTTTTAATGCAGTGAGCTTTGGTTCCATAAAATAAAAAAATACTAATCTTTCTTGCAGCTTACTAGTTTTCTACAAATTTAGGTATGTTTTCATTTATTATTGTGAATATCTGTGGCTTAGTCATTGAGCAAATGTTACATGAGAACCCATGGTATGCTGAGGATAAAGTAGTGAACAAGATGGAGGTGGTTAGTTGTGCTAACAGAGCTTATAGTCTGGAGGCCTTTTATCAGTTCATTTATCAGTTTCATCAGTATGTGTGACTTTGAAACATTATTCATAAAGTAAAAATTTGTTAATATCAAAACATCTTTATTCACTTGTTTTTGTCTTGTTTAAAATATTTTATATAAGGTACATACTGCAGTCATAGAAATCATATTATTTATTCTTTAAAAAATACTTTTGGTTATGTTCTCTTATTTATCCTTTTAATATCTATTTAGGGATTTTTTTTAATCTTATGCCCAATTTTACTGTTTTGATTATAAAGGAAAATTATTTACCTTTTTCTCTTAAGGAGGTGTTAAAGGGTAGGTAGGTGAAGTTAGCTTTCTTTTGAAATCACCAAAGTTAGTCTTTTTTCCTTTGCAGATGGTTACATGAGTATTTGTTACTAATATTATTACTGTTCATCTTAATAATATATTTATTGAACTACTATGTGCCAGATAGTATATAAAATGTTTTACACATTAGTACTTCAATTAATCTGCCTAATTAATTGTCTTCACTTTAGAAATGAGGAAGCTTATGAGGCAAAGGAACTTTCTCAAGCTAACAGTCAGACAGCAAGATTCTACACAGAGATGTCTCACTGGGAGACTTAAGTCTTACTGTTCTATACTGACTCTTAATATGGATAAAGCGGGGGGCGCCTGGGTGGCTCAGTTGGCTAAGCATCTGCCTTCGGCTTGGGTCATGATCCCAGGGTCCTGGGATGGAGCCCCACATTGGGCTCCCTGCTCAGCAGGGTGTCTCCTCCTTCTCCCTCTCTATTTGTGTGCTCACTCTGTCTTTCTCTCTCTCTCTCTCTCAAACAAATAAATCTGTAAAAAAAAAATTTGATAAAGAGGATTTCCCCTCTCCTCCTCCTCCTCCTCCTCCTGCTTCTCCTCCTCCTGCTTCTCCTCCTCCTGCTTCTCCTCCTCCTCCTTCTCCACCTCGTCCTCCTCCTCCGTCATTGTCGTCGTCGTCATCGTCATCATCATCTTCTTCTCCTTCTCCTCCTCCCTCCTTCTCCTCCATCTCCTTCTCCTTCTCCTCCTCCTCCATTGTTGTCATTGTCGTCGTCATCATCATCATTGTCGTCATCGTCTTCTTCTTTTTTTTTTTTTTAAGTAGGCTCCATGCCCAGCATGGAGCCCAACACAGGGCTTGAACTCAACAACCCTGAGATCAAGACCTGATTTGAAATCAAGTGTTGGATGCTTAGCCACCCAGGTGCCCCCAAGGATTTCCATTTTTCAAAAGACATTTAGTGTTCCACTTAAACAGCATGTTTCTTTTCTTTTTTTTTAAAGATTTTATTTTTTTATTTGACAGAGATTACAAGTAGGCAGAGAGGCAGGGAGAGAGAGAGAAAGCAGGAAGCAGGCTCTCCGCTGAGCAGAGAACCCGATGCGGGGCTTGATCCCAGGACCCTGGGATCATGACCTGAGCCGAAGGCAGAGGCTTTAACCCACTGAGCCACCCAGGCGACCCAAACAGCATGTTTCTTAAGTCTGTATTCTGTTAGGATCTATTAGATTATGCTAGGTACTTAACCAGTGACAATTAAAGAGTGGGAATGTGCTGGGTCACCCAGTCTTAAGAGTAATGTATGGTGTGTGTAAGTCAGCAACAGAAATCGCCCTACTCTAAATAAGGTAAAGACAGAATCTCAGTGTGATGTGTAGCAGTCTCCCTATGCAAATGTAGTGACCAGGCCAGGCCTGTTGTTGGCTGGCTATGTTTCTCTTCAGCTAGGGTTGAGCCCTTCTCCTTCTCATCATTTTATGAACTGAATATTTTTCTTTACTTCTTCATTTGTTCATTTGTTTTTTGGTTAACATAATGCAATTCAAACAAGATGTTTGATATTTCAAGGTTTTCAGTGTTATAGATTCTATTTTCTTTCTCCTGTTAGCATGATATTTATTGTTTTTCATAAAAGAAATTGATTATTTTTGGCTTTAAATACTTTATTTATTTATTTGACATGAGAGAGCACAACAAGCAAGGGCAGTAGCAGGCAGAGGGAAAGGGAGAAGGGCTCCTGGCTGTAAGGAGCTCAATGCAGGACTCCATCCCAGGACCCTGGGAGCACAACCTGAGCCAAAGGCAGATGCCTAATGAATGAGCCACTCAGGTGCCCCGAGTTTTTGGCTTTAAATTTAATTTCAGGGGCACCTGGGTGGCTTATTCATTAGGCATCTGCCTTCGGCTCAAGTCCGTGATCCCAGGGTCCTGGGATCGAGCCCTGTGTTGGGCTCCTTGCCTGCTTCTCCCTCTCCCACTCCCCCTGCTTGTGTTCCCTCTCTCTCTGTCAAAATAAATAAATAAAATCTTTAAAAAAATAAATTTAATTTTAATTAAGTCTGCCCCTCCAATTCTTTCTGTAATATACTTTTTAAAATATTTTATTTATTTGTCAGAGAGAGAGAGAGTGAGCACAGGCAGGCAGAGTGGCAGCAGAGGCAGAGGGAGAAGCAGGCTCCCTGCTGAGCAAGGAGCCCGATGTGGGACTC
>ML105044.1:0-27741 GCA_003697995.1 Taxidea taxus jeffersonii | reverse complement strand
AGGGAGAAGCAGGCTCCCTGCTGAGCAAGGAGCCCGATGTGGGACTCGATCCCAGGACACTGGGATCATGACCTGAGCCGAAGGCAGCCGCTTAACCAACTAAGCCACCCAGGCGTCCCTACCTTATCTTAATTATAAGATCTCCATGCTTATTTTTTTTAATATTTTATTTATTTATTTGACAGAGAGAGAGAGATCACAAGCAGGCAGAGAGACACACAGAGAGAGGGGGAAGCAGGCTCTCCGCTGAGCAGAGAGCCCGATGCAGGGCTCGATCCCAGGACCCTGAGATCATGACCTGAGCTGAAGGCAGAGGCTTAACCCACTGAGCCACCCAGGCACCCCTCCATGCTTATTTTAAATATCCCGAATATTGGACCGTAGTTGCTCAGATTTTAAAGGACTCTTGGTGACAATGGCTTCTATATGTGTTACTTCTCAGTATATTTTCAGAAGATAATACTATTGTTATTGGATGGCTTCTCATTTTTTCTTCTTTAACTGTGTGTTAAATTGACAGTTTAGTTTTTTTGTTTATTTTTTTATTTTAAAAAATGTATTTTTTTTTTTTTTTTAATGAGAGAGAGAGAGGAGGGGCAGAGGGAAAGGGAGAGGGAGAATCTCAAGCAGTCTTCACACTCAGTGCAGAGCCTGATATGGGGCTTGATCTCAGAACCCTGAGATCATGACCAAAGCTGATACCAGGAGTCGGATATTTAACTGATTGAGTGACCAAGATGCCCATTTTGTTGTTGTTGTTTAATTATTATTTGAGGGAGAGAGAGAGAAAGCATGAGAGAGGGGGTAAGGTCAGAGTAAGAGGCAGACTCACTGCTGAGCAGAGAGCCCTATGGATATGATAAAATAAGCCCTCCTTATTTTTGTTTTTATTTGAAGTATTGCTGACAGATAATGCTACATTAATTTCAGATATACAACATAGTGATTCCACAACTCTATACATTATGTTATGCTCACCGTAAGTGTAGGTATCATTTATCACCATACAACTGTGTTACAATACCACTGACTATATATTCCCTGTGCTGTACCTTTTATCTCTGTGACTCATGCATTCCATAATTGGAAACCTGTATCTCCTGCTCTCCTTCACTCAACTCCACCCACCCCCACTCTCCTCCCCTCTGGCAACCATCAGTTTGTTCTCTGTATATATGGATCTTTTTGGTTTTTTGTTTGTTCATTTTTTGTGTTTTTGTTTTTTAGAGTGTACATAAAGTGATCTCATTATTTTTTATGGCTGAGTAATAGTCCATGGTATGTGTGTTTGTGTTTGTGTATACACACTACATCTTCTTTAAGATTTTATTTATTTATTTATTTGACAGAGATCACAAGTAGGCAGAGAGGCAGGCAGAGAGAGGGGGAAGCAGGCTCCCTGCTGAGCAGAGAGCCCAGTGTGGGGCTCTATCCCAGGACCCTAGGATTATGACCTGAGCCAAAGGCAGAGGCTTTAACCCACTGAGCCACCCAGGCACCCTCACACTACATCTTTTTTATCCATTCATATATCGATGGATACTTGGGTTACCTTCATATCTTCACTATTATAAATAATGTACAGTGAAATAGGTGTATAGATATCTTTCTGAATCAGTGTTTTTGTTTTCTTCAGATAAATGTCCAGTAATGGAATTACAGGATCATATGGTATTTCTATTTTTAGTTTTTTAAGGAACCTCCATGCTGTTGTCCGTAATGGTTGCACCAATTTCCATTCCTATCAGCAGTACATGAGGGTTCCCTTTTCTCTGCATCATCACCAACACTTCTTCATTTCTTGTCTTTTTAATACTAGCCATTCTGACAGGTGTAAGGTGATAAATCTCACTGTGGTTTTGATATACATTTCCCTGATGACTTCATGTGTCTGTTGGCCATTTTTATGACGTCTTTGGAAAAATATCTATTCAAGTCCTGTGCTCACTTTTTAAAAATGATTTATTAATTTATTTATTTTAGAGAGAGAGAGAGCAGGTGTGTGCACGAGAGGGGGGAAAGGCAGAGGGGAAGAGAGATGGAGGGAATCCCAAGCAGACTCCCTGCAGAGTGCAGAGCCCAGCATGGGTCTCCATCTCACAACCCTGAGATCATGAACTGAGCCAAAATCGAGTCAGACACTTAACTGAGTGAGCCACCCAGGTTCCCCTTCTGCTTACTTTTTAACCAGATGTTTGGGTGTTTTTTTGGTGTTAACGTACATCAGTTCTTTTATGTTTTGGACATGGACTTTTCAGTTGTTTTTTTTTTTAAGATTTTATTTATTTGTTAGAGAGAGAGCAAGCGAGCACAGGCAGACAGAGAGGCAGGCAGAGGCAGAGGGAGAAGCAGGCTCCCTGCCGAGCAAGGAGCCCGATGTGGGACTCGATCCCAGGACGCTGGGATCATGACCTGAGCCGAAGGCAGCCACTTAACCAACTGAGCCACCCAGGCGTCCTGGACTTTTCAGTTTTTAAGCTTCAGTTTTTAAACTATAGATGGAGGGGACAGAAGAGATCAAAGATAACAACTCTTTTGGTTGTGTTTTTATTCTGCATAATAATTATAGCTCTACCCTTTCTTATTCTTTTTTTTTTTTTTAAAGATTTTATTTATTTATTTGACACAGATACAGTGAGACAGGGAACACAAGCAGGGGGAGTGGGAGAGGGAGAAGCAGGCTCCCCACTGAGCAGGGAGCCTGATACAGGGCTCTATCCCAGGACTCCAAGAGCATGAGCTAAGCTGAAGGCAAATGCATAATGACTGAGCCACTCAGGCTCCCTGCCTCTCCTCTTTTCTTAACATCTCAATATTACCATATTTGCAGGAACATATTGACAAAGATTATACTAATTTGTAGGTACTTTTGTCACCTCTTCCACAAAAGAAATGGGGATGGCCTTTAAGGGTGGGCTTCTCAACATTTGAGTAGAGTTGCTTATATGGTTTCAAAGCATACAACTGTGCCTTAGTGACCAGGTCTTTGAAAAGAGAGGAGAGTTGTCTGCTAAGTGATATTAAAGAAGTCCATCTTAAAGACTCCCAAGTCTTTTGGGAAGAGACCACCAAAACCTGCTCATCCCACAGTTTTTCCCATTTTGATAAATGGCAGTTCCATCTTTCTAGTTGTTTATGTCAGAAACTTTAAGCCATCTTTGGAGTCCTCTTTTTCCTATATTCACATCCAGTTGTCAGCAAAACCTTTTGGCCCTAGCTTAAAAATACAGCCAGAATCTGACTTCTTGTTCCCTTTAGCACTCTTGTCTTGATCCAGGCCACCATCATTTCTTGCCCGGATTGTTGCAGAATCCTTCTAACTAGCGCTTCTGCTTCTATTCTTCTAATCTCTACAGTTTTATCTCTATATAGCTGCTTGTAATCCTTTAAAATGTTAGTCAGATTCTTGCAGTCTTCAGCTCAGCACCTTCTTAAGATTGTTCGTCTCACTCAAAGTAAAGGCCGGAATCCTTAAAATTATCTGTAAGTCCTACATGATCTCCTGGTTATCTTTGATGTCATCACTTAACCACTCACTTCCTTAATCTGCATTGTCAGACTGGTCTTGTTCCTCATACACACCAGTTGACACATAAGACTGCATCAGCTCTGTTGAACTTGGACTGCTCTTCTCTTAGATAAGGTACAGGGCTTGCTTCTTAACTTTCTTCAGGTTTAGGCTCAAATGTTTCCTTACTGGTGAGCCCTTATCTGACCACTCTGCATATAACAGCAAGACCTTCTTACTGCTTTGTTTTTCTAAGTAGCAGGGATCACTATACATATTTTCTAGTTTATTTGCCTGTCTTCTTTCTCCATTGGAATGTAAACTCCATGAAGGCCTAGACTTTATGTTCACTGCTCCGTTCTCAGTGCCTAGAACAGTCGTGATACATAGTAACTGCATACTGTATCAAGTATGTGGATGAATGCATAAATGCTTTCCATTCATTCTTCTAGATAATCAGAATTGTGTCTTCCTGTCCAGTTAGTTCACAAGAAGCTATGCATTGGGCCAAATAAATTAGTCTTTGCAGCCCTTATTGAGTTTGTTTTAATGTTTTGCTCCAGGGCTTTGGAAGAAAAATAATACAAAAAGCAGTTCTGCATTTGGCATATGTTGTCTCATGTCATTCAGTAGCCCTTACAGAAGATCCCAGATGAGAAATGTCTTTTGGAGTTCAGTATGAGAAGTTCAGTTGAGGAGTGACCTCATTCTTTTTTGAAGACTACAAATATTCTATTGATGGAGTCACCGCAGTTTATACAATCAGTCTCTTATTCATGCTATTAGGCTACTGTTATTATTATTAGAAGTAAAATATTATAACTATAATAGGGCTTAGGCATGAATATTGTTACATATATCTTATAAAATATTATGCAGAGATGTTCATCTGTTTCTAGCAGTGCAATTGTGGGGTCAAAGGATATGTACATTTAGGATTTTTGTAGCTGTTGCCAAACTAACATTGGATTCGACTGTATTGATTTATACTCCAAGCACTGGTTGAGTATCAGTTTTGTGTTTTGAAATTTGACTAAGCAGTTTTTAAAAAATGTTTTTATTATCAGAAGTTTTGTTGCTTCATTAAGAAAATTCACATAGGATTAGAACTAGAAAATTTATTGAGTTTTAGACATCTATAGTCTTCATTTTGTGATTTGATATATTTTCAGGTTTTCATGTTTGTTCATTCATTTATTGAGCTGATAATCATTATCTGGCACATAACTGAGAATTAAAATAGTAAATGCTAGTTTTAGATTATTTATTTATTTATTTTTAGATTTTTTAAATTTAGAAGACAGAGGTATCTGAAAGGAGAAGCAAAAAGCATCAGAAGCTTGCCACCATGTTACTGAAAGATTGCTATAATAGGATCCCTGTCTGTATTCCTGATATTCTATTATCTACAACATTTGAAAGGGTTTTTCCCAACATTTAAACTGCTAGTTTTATAATCTAATCAAAGCAGTGGCATTATTTACGATAACAACTTTTGAATCTAGGATTTAAGGTATTTGTAAGGGTTGAATAGACTGGTAACAGATTGTTCTTGTTCTTTATACTTTTGGCTTTGGTTTTACTTATGTACAAATAAATACATTTTATTTTTCAAAAATCATTTTTTACAAAAAAATTCTGAGCCATGGTTCCCAGAAGATATGATTCAGAAGTAATTACTGAAGAAATAGAATTTAGAATCTTCATGGAGTATCATAGGTGTCATCTTCTGGGATTGTTTCTAGAATTTCTCTGATTTAAAAGTTCTCAATGAATGCTCTTTCTAAAGCATTCAGAGTCAAGAGAAATTTATAATACTTTTGTATTTACTTTTTCCCTTTCTCATAATAACAGTTGGTGATATTATATATTCTTCTTGTTTTTTATTTTTTTTAAGATTTAATTTATTTATTTGACAGACAGAGATCACAAGTAGGCAGAGAGGCAGGCAGAGAGAGAGGGAAGCAGGCTCCCCGTTGAGGAGAGAGCCCAATGTGGGGCTCAATCCCAGGACCCCGGGATCATGACCTGAGCCGAAGGCAGAGGCTTTTAACCCACTGAGCAACCCTGGTGCCCCTATATCTCCTTTTTAGCTTGGAGTTAGGAATTTTAGAGTCAAATTTGCTACCTTATTAATAGACATTTGAGTTGTTCCCAGTATTTGATTATTATGAATCAAACTCTGTGAGCATTGTTGTACATGTATGTTAATGACTATATATGCCTTTTGGGGGGTTATAGTTCTGGGAATGGAATTATTGGCTGATAGGGTGGGCAGGTGCTTAGAAGTAATTACCAAACAGTATCAAGGTGGTTGGATTAACTTATATTCCCACCTGTAATGAGAGGCTCATCATACACACACACACCCACACACCCACACACACACAGAGTCTACTGACCCACCCTTACCCCATCTACAAATCTGGATACCCAGAGACAACCAATTTTCAATTCTTTTAGCTGTATTATTTTTCCAGGTATTTACCTCTGTATTTTTTTTTAATTTTTAATTTTTAAAAATTTTTTAAAATTTTTATATAAACATATAATATAACTCCACCACCCTCTCCCAACACCCCTCCCGCCCACCCCCCTCAGTTTGTTTTATGACATTAAGAGTCTCTTTTGGTTTGTCTCCCTCCCGATCCCATCTTGTTTCATTTATTCTTTTCCTACCCCCTTAACCCCCACCCCCGTTGCATCTCTGCTTCCTCATATCAGGGAAATCATGTGATAGTTGTCTTTCTCCGATTGACTTATTTCACTAAGCATAATACCCTCTAGTTCCATCCATGTCGTCGCAAATGGCAAGATTTCATTTCTTTTGATGGCTGCATAGTATTCCATTGTATATATATACCACCTCTTCTTTATCCATTCATCTGTTGATGGACATCTAGGTTCTTTCCATAACTTGGCTATTGTGGACATTGCTGCTATAAACATTTGGGTACACGTGCCCCTTCGGATCACTACATTTGTATCTTTAGGGTAAATACCCAATAGTGCAATTGCTGGGTCATAAGGTAGCTCTATTTTCAATTTTTTGAGGAACCTCCATGCTGTTTTCCAGAGTGGTTGCACCAGCTTTCATTCCCACCAACAGTGTAGGAGGGTTCCCCTTTTTCCGCATTACCTCTGTATTTTTAAGATGCTTGTGTTACTATAAAAATTTTAAGATATCTATTGAATTCCACTATGAAATTCTCCTCTTACAATTCACCTTTTCTCTCCTTCCCCATCTTCCCAATTGTGTTCTCACTTTTTTTTTGTTAGATTTATACTAATACTTAGTATTTTTTTTTAATATTTTTTATTTATTTGACAGTCAGAGATCACAAGTAGGCAGAGAGGCAGGCAGAGAGAGATGGGGAAGCAGGCTCCCAGCTGAGCAGAGAGCCTAATGCGGGACTCAATCCCAGGACCCTGGGATCATGACCTGAGCCGAAGGCAGAGGCTTTAACCCACTGAGCCATTTAGGCGCCCCATAGATGAGGGTACTTTTTGACATGTAGGCTTCACTGTGGACTGATTGCACAGTGAGCTGTTCTTTTTGTCTGCTCCTATCCTACCCTCCCCCACCCAAACCTAAACTATCAGCATTTGTGAGGCTTTTCCACAGTTACCTCTCGTATCTTGGAGGGACTTAATTTGGTTGCCAGTGTGTGGGAGCTAAGGGGGAGAAGGGTGCTGTGGGTCTCTTCAGTCAATGTGTGTACTCTCCCTTAACCTTTCTCTTTTCAGTGTGACAGCCCCACCCCACCCACCCAGTGCCCTCTGCTATGCTTGAGACTTGGTCAGGAGTCTCTCTGGTTCGTTTTCTTGAGAAAATGAACCTCTATCTCCTGCCAGGTTGGGGGCAGGCTAGTTGTGTGATGC
Organism: Taxidea taxus jeffersonii; assembly: GCA_003697995.1. Classification (NCBI taxonomy): domain Eukaryota; kingdom Metazoa; phylum Chordata; class Mammalia; order Carnivora; family Mustelidae; genus Taxidea; species Taxidea taxus. The sequence continues at coordinate 20,351 of ML105044.1, read as the reverse complement.
TTATACAGACTTTCAACCACTCCTTTTATTTTTAGTCCTTTACCTCATCTCCACCTTCCTTGGTACTTAGTGCCTCCAGTTTCAGAATCTCCTAGTTTCTGTGATGTGGATGCATTGGGTTTTTTTCTCTGCATACTCATAGGTTTCAGTTTCTTCTGCCCTGCTAAGTCTGTTCTCCATCTGACAGAAATGGGCAGACATCTCTGGTCTGCTTTGGTCACCTCTCGCCCTCCTTTGTGTCATTCTGGGTTTATTAGTTTTCTCTTTCTTCACTGTTATTTTAGTAGAGGTTTTTTTTTTTTTTAAAGATTTATTTGTATATTTGAGAGAGAGAGAGCACGTGAGAGAAATGTGTGTGTGGTGGGGGAAAGGGGCAGAGGGAGAGAGAGAATCTCAAACAGACTCCCCGAGGAGTGCAGAGCCTGATGTGGGGTTGTATCTCATGACCCCAAGACCATGACTTAGGCGGAAATTAAGAGTCAAATGCTCAACTGACTGAGCCACCCAGGTGCCTTTATTTTAGTAGAATTTTTGAAAGACTGCAGAGATAAATGTGTAACTTCGGTTCTTCGTATCTAATTGGTTATCCATGATCTGTTATTACTCTTTTTTTTCTTTAAGGAAATAAAAAAACTAGTGTCAACATCCCTTCAGTGAGTTTTTTTTTGATATTATGCATTTCATTAATTTATTTAATATGTTGAAATGACATCACGCTTATTAAATTTAAGGGTACTGGGTACTCTGTTCTATGTGTATATATCTATGTTTAAAAAATTCCTTACCTTTCAAAGAATGAATGTATTTATTGACTCTAGTTTTAATATATCCACTCTTAAGTTCTTAGTTTTCATAGGTTAATAAATTTATCTGACCATTTTAGCAGTTGGAGTTGCTCAGCCAAGTAAACCCTATATTCGTTTTTTTTTTTAAATTGAAAATATTATGGTGCTTAATGTGTCTCTGTCATCAAAAGTTGATGGATCTCTGGAAGAGTTTGTGGACAATCTAATATTGTGCAGATTATTTTTATAATATTTAGCCTGGTTACTTTCAGATGATGTCAGCCTGTGACAGCTTAGCAAAAGACATTGCTAAATGTCTTTTATGCACTGATTATGGCTGTAGATCCATGTTGTCTAATAGAACTTCCTGCGATGATATAAATGTTCAGTTACTTGTATTGTCCAGTAAACACAGTAGCCAATAGCCACATGTGGCTATAGAGCACTTGAAATATGGCTAGTGTGACTGGGAAACTGAATTAAAATTTTTATTCAATTTTAATTTATTTAAATTTAAGTTAAATAACCACAGCTGACTGTAGCTACCATATTGGACAGCACAGTTCTAGATTCTGAGAGTATGTGCTAAGTTTTTTACAAATTATTTTATATTTTTAATCACTTGAATTAGTTTGGAATAAAGTATCCAGCTGAAGAAAAGGAGTTAGCAGAGTTATCCTAAGTTTGCTTATTATAATTAGAACTACATTTTTTCTTTGGATTTACATAAGAATAAAAATATGAAGGCTGCAATTTCAGAACTGAAAATAAAATGTGTTTTAGGTTGGTGTATCATGCTGTTTTATTTGGGGGCTGATAAGAGATTGAAAGTGAAAGTTGAAATTATTATTTTGGTACCTCTCAGGAATTTTCTTCCATCCTACAAAAGAAAGGAGAAGTACTGTTTGACTCAAAGCCTGGTTTGGATTTAACATTTTCATATCCTCAAAGACAGTCATAGTAGTGTTCTGTTTTACATTCTTAATGTTTGAAAGGAAATACTGTGTTTGTGACATCAGACTTCTTTGTGAACTAACTGCAGGTTAATACATAAATTTCTTTTGAATCGGGGATGAAGAATAACTGTAGTAAATGTAAAATTAATCTTTGGCTAACTAGAATTATGCCATTAGTTGAGGTCTGTGGTGAGTTTAGTGTTGCTAAATTGGTCTATTACAGTGAAAAATTCACAGGACTGGAAACATGGCTTTGATTTGCAGAACATTACCATTTTGCTTAATCTTTTTTAGTGAAAATATTTGGAATAGTGGTTAGTACATTTAGCACTGTACATTTAGTTTAGCAAAATATACAATATTTACTATTCTTATAGTAGTATAATTGTTGACTAACAAGAGAATATTATTCAGACATTTTAGAAGATAATATTAAGTAGTTCTTTCAGATTATTTTTGTTCTTCTCTGAAGGCCTCAGTCCGCTTTTATTCCTTCATTCTCGGAAGGTGATTTCTTCTCCGATTTCATAGAATGTGAATATTTTCTCATTTTCTTGTCCTTCTTGCTTATCAACTTGCAGTCGTTACTGATCTAACCATCCCTTTGGTTAAAGTGGGAAAGGTGTCCTGTTTCCTGACAAAGACCAGATATCTATACCTGTGCTCTTAACATCCCTTTTTACCCTCTCATGAATCTTGTATGCCTGTTACCTTACCTGTTTTTTTGTCATTTCAGTGTTTCTGGTGTGTTTTTTTTCTTTTCTATGTATGTTTTTTTTAAAGATTTTATTTATTTATTTGACAGAGAGAGATCACAAGTAGGCAGAGAGACAGGCAGGGAGAGAGGGGGAAGCAGGCTCCCCGCTGAGCAGAGAGCCCGATGCGGGGCTTGATCCCAGGACCCTGAGATCATGACCTGAGCCGAAGGCAGAGGCTTTAACCCACTGAGCCACCCAGCCACCCCTTCTATGTATGTTTTAACAAGTTCAGCCTTTCTTCATCATCAGGTACAGATATATACATCGTAGAAGCTAGACCCTTCTAATCCCTTCTTTTTCTTATCCATTCTTCTTGAAAGAGCTGCTGATACTTCTTGTCTATATTTCTTCCATTCCTAGCAATCTGTGTTTTCATAAGTCTTCCATGTGATTTTGATCCTAGTCTATACTTGGGGATCAGTCAAGTAGTTCACTGTCATTGTTATAATTTGGGAGCACAGGTTATAGTATTTAGAAGACAGTGTACACTTACACAGACAGAGAAAAATCAACTCTTGGTTGGTTGAGGTGGTGTTTAAAGCTAGAAGCAGTAGTTTTTGGTGAATTAGTTAGAATTCGGTTTGGCTATGAGTTCTAGAAAACCCAAAATACCAGAGACTTGAAAAGATAGAAGTTTATTTCTTCTTATAAGCACAGGTAATCAGTTTCAATGACTCCCATGATTCTCAAGGAACTAGGCTTCTTCACTCTTGTTGCTCTGCCATCTTCAACTCTCAGCTTCTATTTCATAGTTCAGTCTGACTGCTTTTTCATATTCTAGTGAGAGGGAAGGGAAAAAAGAGGAGAGGCCATATCTCTTCCTTTTAAAGAAACTTCTAGCAGTGGCCCAGAACTTTAAGTCCCTTTGGCCGGAATTTAGACATTGGTCACATCCAGTTCTAAGCTTATTTCAGACAGCCATGTGTGAAGATATAATTCATGGTTTTTAAAAGGGATTGCATAACAGTCCATGATTTGGATTCACCATAAGTGACTTACTTCCTTATTATTAGACATTTAAGTTGCTTATGAGATTTTTTTACTATAACATAGTACAAATCAACAACTTAATGTCTTTAAAAAATGAATTAGTGGGCATAAAAACTACACGTTAGAATACTGAGCATTATAGGAGAGAACTTGAAAGTAGCAGAAATAACATTTTGAGTTTTTCTCTAAGTCAAGAAAGTAAAGATCCCATAAAGAATAGTGGAATTAAGGAATACTTTATAAAATTTGGACCTTAGTCATCCTTAAAGAAAATTAAATCAATATTTAGTATTGCTGGCTTACACAAACTAATGTGGTAAAATAAGTGTAGGTAATTTACTTTTTTTTTCTTAAGAGTGTATAAATACTTTGTGTCAAGCATTTACTGATGTCTAAATTATACTGATTTTTTTTTAAGCACTGAAATGACATTTTGTTTGGAATACAGATCTTTCACTTTAAATCGTTTCATTCTTTTCTAATAAAGTGTTACTATATGACCTTTTATTTAAATTTAGGAAATAAATAAAAAGTTGTGTTCAATTTATATATACTTTCACTAGGCTAACTATACTTCTCTTGATTTGCAGGCCTTTTTGCAAATGTGTAATCTGCCTATCAAAGTGGTTTGTAGGGCAAATGCAGAATATATGTCTCCATCTGGTAAGTTTTAAAAAAATATGTTAATATTCTGCATTGATAAAATTATAATGCTGGTCCAGTTTGTACCTACTATTTTAGAAGTCCCATTTTTATTGTTTACCCTTGGAATAATTTTCCCACGGTTTTGTAAAGTAACAGTTGTAAACTTGATAGTGTTACTAGGTGGATAGGTGTTAGGTGGACATGGCTATTCGTTTCAACTCTGTGGTCTTAGTCGGTTACTGGAAAGTTACAGAAATTGTTTTAAGTAATAAATAGTAAGAAAATACATAATTTCAGATATCCCCAGTCTTATTTACATAGCACCATTTCCACTTCAGAAAACAAATTTTGATAATAATGAATCCATTCATTATTAAACATACTTCTCTAAACTATGTTCTCCAATTATAACGAGGGAAGAAGAGAGATTATGGAATAATTAAATTTACTTGTCAAAGATCTTAAGTTCATCTCTGAATGCTTTTGATTTGTAATGATTTTTTTTTGTTTAATTTTTATTTCAACAGGTTTTAAGATATCTATTAAGCTCTTAGCCTTTCTCCCATTTTTTATAATCAGTATTGCCTTTTCTATGTGTCATATATTGTAGATTAAGGTTAAGTTTTAAATAAATATGGTTCAGATAATTTTTAACATCAAAATATAGTGCCACAAAGCTGATAAATAAATGTTAACTAGAATTGGTATGGATTATAATTATGGTTCTGCTGGTCCAATAATAACACAGAATCATACCTTTATGGGTAAATTCATTGAGTATAAATGATTGGGATAAATATGTTACATTGCTTTTTAGGGAGACATTTATCTCCTCACTCTGAAAATAACTTAGAAATGATTTATACAAAACGTTTTTTTTCTTTTCATCTTAGTTTCTTAAAGGTGATAATAATTGTCAAAAGCTGTGAGGACAGCCCCCATACACACTGAAAAGTCTACATTAATACATCTACACTTACAGATTTATGAATATACATTCTAAAACATCTCCATAAAAGAATTTCTAGACTTGTAAACATAGACATATTTTAGATTGTTGCAGGCCATTAATTGACTAATTTTCTGTTAATTTTGAATGCAGGTTTTATAAACTTTATGAATTCTGGTGAGATGAATCATATTGGGTTCTATCTTTATCCTTTATGTAGTCATACAAAGAGTGTAACTACATGTAAAAAAAGTTAATAATCTAATACTAAAGTTGATATCTTTGGCAAATGAGGAGAAGCCATAGAGTTCATCCACCTGTTTCCTAAAACAACATTTATTTAGAGTACCACACAGGTAGATAGCTTTTTATAGACTCTATGACAGACAAATAACTATTATAGAGGCTACAGAACATAAACACACACGTACAGACATACGTTCATAGGAGTCTCCTGTAGGTAGATGAAAGTGGCACTTTCTGTTAAGGCATTTATTTAAATTTCATCATAACTCTAGTATTACTCTCTTTCATCATATGATTGGGGGGGATCAGGGGAATGCTTTATTTGTTTGCTTGATCTTATTATAGTAGATTTTTAAAGCGGAGAACATTGTGGAATAATCAGAAATCAAGTCACTCTTAGCTAAGAGTTAGGAAATTTTTACTCTAATCGTTTTGTGACCTTGTCACATATTGACAATTTCCTTGGGAAATTTCACTTCTCTTTTTTGAGCTTCAGTGACTTCATCTGTAATATGTGATGATTGGATTAGATGGTATTTGGGGCTCTTTTTATTTCAGTATTCTCTGAATCACAAACTTCCTTACTTTATTCTTGCTTCCTTTGTTTAAGTCCTAAAAAATGATTATTCTGCCTAAAATAAGAAGTAGGGCCCTCTGTTTGTTTTTTTTAAATTATCTTCGATTGGTGCCAGAGAATAAATATCTCACAGTGCTTTTCTTGATACCTGCAATAATAAGGATATAACATTGGCTCCACTTTAAGTCAGGCGAGTGACAAAAACGTTATTCACTTCTAATTTGCTGCCTTGATATTTATATATTTCTTTATATTTAGGGATACATGAGTACTCATTTGACTACCCACACTGCTTTCCTGCTTCAGAATCTACAGTATTTTTAAAAAGAGAAAATACAAACTCCTTCTTCCAAGAATGCCAAGCTGGATATTAAAAATGAGAAATACACTTTCATTTCAAAATATTATAACCTAAAAATAGCCTTCAGTCTAGGCATTTATCCACGCCTAGTTTTCATTCTCAGATCATTTTATCTCAGAGGACCTGTACTATTTCTAGCATTAGAGTACTTACAAAGATTTTATCTCAAGTTAAAAAACATTATGGCCTAATACCCAGATAAATTCTTTTCTTTTTTACAAGATTTATAAAGCATTAGAAGAAAGGAATGTGGAATTCAGTGTTTTTATATTGGTAACATGGAAATGTCTTCTAAATGTATTGTTGAGTTGTTGTTTCCCTGAAGGCCTGCTTGCCTTTCGTAATGCATGTTATCCTAGGGATGTAGATGCAGTCTTTGTTGGTACTGTATACCTCATCCATTACCCTTGCTCCGAGTGGGGCAGAGAGGAGTGAATCTGTTGAAAAAGACCACGAATCAGCCTACCGTTAGTGTGAATTCTATTTGAACTAGGTCTGATAGCAATTTTCATCCTCTGGCTTTTGAGTGAACTTTCTTGCTATTTGGAGACTTATTTTGTTATCATCTCTGATAATTTCATCAACTATTGGTATTTCTGAAAATGAAATCCTACTTTTTTAATGTGACATTTATTTAGAGGAGCCAGTTTTTATAAGCATGCTTCTTATTTTTTTCCCCCTAAATGTGTCTGGAAACATACTTTGTGTTATAATTCATAAACTAGTATGTCTTCAAAGATCACTAATTCTTTTAATTCCTAATTTTTTTGAGTCAAAGACATTTATTATTGTACCATTATATGCTTAAAATATTGAACTTAATGGGTATCTGTCATTTAAGAGTGGATGTAAAAAGAATTCCTCTTCTTAAATGTAGTTTAAAATATAGATTGGATCGGGAGGGAGACAAACCCAAAGAGACTCTTAATGTCATAAAACAAACTGAGGGGGGTGGGGGGAAGAGGGGTTGGGAGAGGGTGGTGGGGTTACATTATATGTTTAAATAAAGCTTAAATTAAAAAATAAAATAAAATAAAATAACGTAAAAAAAAAAAAGAAAACAAACAAACAAACAAACAAAAAAATATAGATTGATTCATTGTACTCCGAAGAGAAAGTCCCATACATTTCTTTCAAATCTGTCAATGGTTGTGAACCAGTGTTCTGCCTTGGTTCATCTGATTTCCGTAATTAGTATTTACTGCTATATTATATAGTAATTTGTTAGTGTTAGTTCTGAAAAGCTAATATTGTGATCAGTTGTTATATACAAGTGAGAACTCTAGAAATGAATCTTTTTTCTTTTAAAATTAGTAATCATTTAAAAGTTTATAGAATTTTAATTATACATTTAATTATAATTTTCAAAAGTTATAGGGTTACAAAATCAGTATATAAATAAAACACATTCTATTTTTGTATTAATTTACTGTCTTCATACATTTTTTTTTTTCTCTTCAACAGGTAAAGTACCTTTTATTCATGTAGGAAATCAGGTAGTATCAGAACTTGGTCCAATAGTCCAATTCGTTAAAGCCAAGGTAATAAAAAAGATATTAAATATATTTGATCACAGTTAGTCTTAAATAAGTCATTCATCATTCTAGTGTGTCTTAATATTTATATTGATTTTAACCTAGTTTTTTAAAATGCCAATATAAACTAGTAGAGAAATATTTCTAAAGTGTAAGTTTTTTCCTCCATAGTGTAAATCAATGGCAAAAGATGTAATTTGATCTTTATGAAATGGTAGATAATTTTCTAACTTGCAGTTAATGAGAGTTTTGGTCATAAATGAAAATTTAGGTTGTTATAAAATGTCAGGTTAACCTTTGAGAAGAGAGATACAGGATATATTTAGAAGTTGAACATATTAATATATACAGTTGAGTTCAGTTTAGGTTTTAATAGTTATAAAGGACAACCCCCATTAACATTTTGGGGAGCATCCTTCCAGACTTTTCTCTTTGCATATACAGAAAAATGTAGATCATGCTATTATGTGCTATTTTGTAACCTGCCTTTTAAAATCATCAATATGTTTGGAAATTCTTCCATGTTACTGACCATAGAAATATATTATTCTTTTAAGTTGTTGTATAGTATTTTATTGTATGGATGTATTGTAATTTATTTACTTGGACACGTAAATTGTTGTCAGTTTTTGGCTCTTATTATGTGTTAAGATAAATATTCTTCTGTAGACACCTTTGTACAGTTGTCACATTATCTCCTCCGGATAAATTCCTAAGAGTGATACTGAAATATTAAAAGATATGCATTTTTAAAAATCTCACCACAGATGGCTGGTTTGAACCAAAGAGTTATACCATTTTATGGATCTACTCATTATTATAGTATATTAGAATTTTTAAATTAGTGTCTATTTCCCTATACATTTATTAACATTTTCTTTCCACCTTTGACCACTTTATAAACAACACATGTCAATCTTTTGGTATTTGTTTTATTACTAATAAGGTTAGTCTCTTAAAAAATATAAGGTTACTGACCATTCTGTTTTCTTCTTCTGTGAAATGATAATATAATTTTGTCCATTGAAAGATACATTTTTATAGTGGCATATAAATGCTGCTTATTAATATTTTATAGTGATAGATTATTAACTTTTTTCATGTTTAATTTTATTTGAGATATTTTAGAAGTTTATTAGACATTTATAGTAAAAACTTTGATGTAGTAAAAACATTTATATTCACTCAGTAGTAAGATAACTGAAAGTTTTTGTCTATTTAATATGATGCTCTTTTAAATTTTTTTAAATTCCCTTTAGGGCCATTCTCTTAGTGATGGGCTGGATGAAGTCCAAAAAGCAGAAATGAAAGCCTACATGGAATTAGTCAACAATATGCTGTTGACTGCAGAGGTATAATAGAAGATAATAGGCCTTGAAAAGAAACTTTCCTCTTACAAATGATCATCTTTCTTATGGGTTATTTCAGAGTTACTGAGAAATAGGAATATGGTCAAGCAATTCTAGGGCTAGGATGGTTACTGAAATTATTTGGTTATTATGTTCAAACAAGTTGTCTGACATTTTCAGGTCTAGTTTTTCTATTTGTAAAAAGGAGTGATTCTTGTCCACTCATTATTTGACTTTGGCCTTGGGAGATTTACTTCAATAATATCTCTAAAATAGTTTAATGGTATTTAGAGATGTACTACTTTATGAATAGGAAATGCTTTTATTAAGTATTATCATTAATTAAATTTAATAATTCTGTATAGCAATATTAGCCAGAGGAGGGAAGACTCTCAGATATGTGACTTTTATAAAGTTGGTTTATAAAAAATCACCATGGCAAGAAATGATTTTCTTTTTGTTATTCTAAAGTTTTAGTGACTGTTCTTTTGTTCCTAGTTGTATCTTCAGTGGTGTGATGAAGCTACAGTAGGGGAGGTGAGTGGTTCTGCAGCATTTATCTTAATTAAAATTTAATGAGAAAACACTTTTGCTCAGAATCGTAAGTCCCTGCTCATAAATGAAACATTGTGGTTTATACCATTAGTGATATAGTTTTTCACTTACTTTAATTTTGCTTGCACATACATTTTAGGGAAGCTATGTGTCATTGTTTGATGTAACTGGTTGCAGAGTACATAAAAGTTTATATATTTTTAAAGGGAATGGTTTGAAATTTTAATTTTTTAGATTGCAAGCTATGTATTTTTTCAGATTGCTGTCTTTGTGTTCTGAAAATATGTTTTCCTAAGAATTCTGTTTGTAAAAATAGGCTTTGTTTTTAGAATCATGTTTGTCACAAAATCTTTTTGCTTTAGATCACTCATGCCAGATACGGCTCTCCTTACCCTTGGCCTCTGAATCATATTTTGGCTTATCAGAAACAGTGGGAAGTCAAACGTAAGATGAAAGCTATTGGATGGGGTAACAAGACTCTGGACCAGGTGAATCCAGATAATTCAGATTGAAGTAGGGGGTTGTCTCAACTTTAATGCATTAAGAAATTCATGTTTTATATTGATAGTCTTTAAAAATCTCAGCATAATAAAAAAATTAGGAAACATTTACTCTTATTTTTTTCTGACATGAAGTGGTTTTATTTGTTTTATGAAAATCATACATGCTTATTGTAAAACAAACTGTCTAATACAGAAAAGTTCAAAAAAGAAATAGAAATTGCTTGAGATCCTTTCATCTAGAAATTGCCACTGCTAACATTTTGGAGAACATTCTTCTAGATGTCTCTGAATAACATTTTCCTTAAATGGGATCTTATCACACCTGCCACTCTGTAATCTAGTTTTTTTTCTATTCACCAACATATTGTGGGCATCTATGTCAATAAATATAGATCTGCAGCATCAGGACTTTAAAAAACCCTGTTGTATATGGCTTTTAATACATCTTTTTGCTTGTTTGTTTTAAATTTATTGAAATAACAAAATTAAAAAAATATATAGCTTTTCAAGGTCATGAGATTGAACTAATTCAGTCATTAATAATGTTTCTTTTCCAAGGCTGCTTGGGAGTCCTAGCCAGCCAGTTTACGCTGTGTGCCATTGACTACACTGGGGATTGGGGAAATGAATAGGGATCGAGTAAATAAAATCCATCTCCACTAGTGGGAAAACAACTCAAATGCTTTTACTCATGGTGGGTCAGCAGCAGTGTCATTATGAAGCAGCTTTTTAAACATATGTAAAGTCATTTGAAGCTATGGATTCAGGAAAACATTTTTTTGTAGGGGTAGAGTTTTGAGGTATAAACTTTCTTAATAGTAATCCTTATAAGGAACTTAAATGTACTTGTGTTTAAAGGAAGTTTTCTCAAATTTTCTTCTTATTTCTTATATAGAAAGTATTACTTATGTTCTATATGTGTTTGATAGTCTGATTTTAAATATATGATAAAAGGTTACCTAAATTTACATTTTTGTTATAAACTGTGATACAAATTAAGTTTTAGACATTCTTTTGCTAATTTAAATATTTTCCTTTGGGTCTATTGCCTATGTTAGGTCTTAGAAGATGTAGACCAGTGCTGTCAGGCACTTTCTCAAAGACTGGGAACACAACCATATTTCTTCAATAAGCAGTAAGAAACTTTATCATTTTTTAGTTTCTTTTCTATATGTTAGGTTACAAACTTATTTTGCCATGGAGGAATTGTTTTATCAAGAAATATTTTTGATAAGATTTTATTTCTCATGTTTGCCCTCATTAAACATTTACTTAACACTTCTTGGTTATCAGGCACAGCTCTAGGCTCTGGGTTACTAAAATTTCTGAAATGCAGTCCTTGCCATTAAAAATTCTTAAGGGCAGACATGTAAACCAGTCATTATTTTATGATATGATAGAGGTACTACTATCTATGTGTATGGTGCTGTGTATAGAACTACATCATCTTAACAAAATTTTACACTTGGAAAATGCTGTTAAAACATGAAGTCTAACCATACTTGTTTATACAGGGTGGTACCCTGGGGACCAGAAAAGTGAATAAAACTAAACAGTTACCAATTTTGTTGGATAGACAAGGACTGTTATGAACTTACTCTTTTATTTGTAAAGCACAGAAATTAGTATGAAGGATATGGATTAAATATATATGTACATATATCTAAGTTGAATAATTCATTAAGATAATTATTTTGTAATCTGGAAAAGACTATCTAATATAGGCAAAGAATGAGTTTCCCTTTTTTTATTTTAAGATTTTATTTATTTGACAGATAGAAATCACAAGTATGCAGAGAGGCAGGCACAGAGAGAAGTGGAGGCAGGCTCCCTGCTGAGCAGAGAGCCCGATGTGGGGCTGGATCCCAGGACCCTGGGATCATGACCTGAGCTGAAGGCAGAGGCTTTAACCCACTGAGCCACCCAGGCACCCTAAATTAACATTTTAATCTTAATATTTTACTTGGAAATTCTAGCCCTTTCTTGGATCTGTAGTAAAAATTTCCCTTTTTAGATTAATACTTTTTAAAAAGGTTTATTTGCTATTATTTTGTCTTTATAGGCATTCATCTTCTGTAACCATATCATACATCTTTTGGTAGAGATACTAATAGTAGTAGCAAAAATGACAATGATGATAGCTTGGAAACATTTCTTATATTAATGTATACTACATATAACTGAAATTTGGGGTCTTGATCACTGAAGCACAAAGGTCATAGAATCCAAACCATGAAATCCTGGTAGGTAAAGCTTCTCCAGCTATGTTCCTAGTTCTAGTGATGTTTGCTATGCAGAGTCTATTTGTTTAGTCTCTAACACAAAAGAAATGTATCTACATATTAGTGCCAAGTAGTTCCTTTTTTTTGGTGTTAGAGGAATTCTTAGGGCTTGAAAAGCCCAGAAGAGGTGTGTTTTATGTATGAAGTGCATCATTGTGTGTTAGGAGTTAGTTTTGCTATGCATGCTGTCTTCATGGGAGGCCAGTAGAATATATCTAAGTTATTTTTCTCATTTAAACTCAGGGTCAAAGACTTCATTCATAACCAGGTATCATTCAGCATGTGATTTAGTGGAAATATCAAAACAGATTTTTTTCTTATAAGATTACAGTTATATTTAAGCTTATAATGAGAAACTGAACATTTAGAACAAGCATAAAACCAAAGATTTGCTATGGAAGAACCGTATTAAGATGTAGATTTCTGAAATAATTTTACCTTGTATGAGACATAAATATTTTCCTCTAATGATTGAAATATATATTTCATTTTTTAATGTTAGTTTTATCCCATTGTCTAGTTAGCAGTAAACTGTAATTAGGAAAAAGTCGTTTGTATTTTTACTTTAATGTGACAGAATTTTTCTCATCCTTTTATCTGTCAGGAATCATTACTTTATGAGATACTGTACTTTATTTATTTATTTTTTTAAAGAGTTTATTTACTTATTTATCTGACAGAGATCACATGTAGGCAGAGAGGCAGGCAGAGAGAGAGGGGGAAGCAAGCTCCCACTGAGCAGAGAGCCCGATGTGGGGCTCGATCCCAGGACCCTGGGATCATGACCCGAGGCAGAGGCTTCAACCACTGAGGCACCCAGGTGCCCCGAGATACTGTACTTTAGTGACTAGAGCGCTGGCTTAAATCTAGATAATGTAGTATTGGATTCCAGGTCAGTGGCCCTAAATTCTGTTCTTGGGGCTCTAATATATATACCAGACTTTGGCAAGTTACTTTATTTCCCTGTGTATCTTTCCCTTATACTCTAAAAGTAGAATAAATTTTTCTCCTAGCTAACCTCCTTAGGATGCTGAGAGGACTCATAGAAGAAACCCAGTAGTTCTACTTGATGATTCAAGGGGAATGGGTAGATGAGGGAGATCCTGCAGCAAGAATAGGAATTGGGAAAAGAGGACCAAGAAGATAAATGGTGGAAAGAAAAAAATTAGAAAAGTGAAAAAAATCAGAATAAGATAGATACTAACACCTGTGGCCTTTTAAAAAAATCTTTTATAATATATAATGTGGTTGGTAGCTTTTAAATATTTAAATCATATTTCTGAAATGAAACTAAAACAAAATCTATATTTCTTGTTGTATACAAGCTGTCTTACTGATGTGATATCTGTTGAGATACCTATCCAAAGGCTACTAGATCCTTTGTTCTTTCTCATGTGGTAAGCATGAACTGGGAATGAAAAAGTTAAACTTTTCTTAAAGTGTTATTATTATTATTTTTAAAGATTTTATTTATTTGACAGACAGAGATCACAAGTAGGCAGAGAGGCAGGCAGAGAGAGAGGAGGAAGCAGGCTCCCTGCTGAGCAGAGAGCCCGATGTGGGGCTTGATCCCAGGATCATTACCTCTGAGCTGAAGGCAGAGGCCTTAACCCACTGAGCCACCCAGGCGCCCCTTAAAGTGTTATTTTTATGTTACCTTTTTTTCCCTATGTTTAATCAGGATAGAATGAATTATATTGTTATAAAGCATTTATGAGCTCCTTGCAGGTCTGTATGTTTTCTAAACAAAACCTGCTTGTCAACAGAGGATCAGTGAGTGTTGGTTAAAAGTCACTCAAATTGAGAAATTGGAAGAGGAGTTATATTTGAAAAAGAAAGAGTTCTGCATAAACTATTAAATGGTAAAACTTGAAAATATACCTTCATATACTGATGAGAAAGGGTATTGAGGAAATGCTGCAAAAATTATACAAGAGAATCTTAAGATTAAAAATTTCAAGGAAGAATTGGATTTTACTGAGGTTTGTTCAATAAAGAAATTACCAGTTGAGAAATTGAATCAGTAATCAACCAACAAAAGTCCCAAGACCAGACGGTTTCACAGGTGAATTCTACCAGACATTTAAAGAAGAGTTAATACCTGTTCTTTTTAAGCTATGCCAAAATAGAGAAGAGGAAGGAAAACTTCCAAATTCATTCTATAAGGCAAATGTTATTCCCATACCAAAACCAGGCAAAGATACTACAAAAAAAAAAAAGAAAGAAAGAAAGAAAACTAGGCTAGTATCTGTGATGAGCATTGATGCAGAAATCCTCAACAAAATATTATCAAACTGAATTCAGTAGTATATTAAAAGGATCATTCACCATGATTAAGTGGGATTACTTTATTTTTTTTTTTTTTAAGATTTTATTGATTTGACGAGAGAGACAGCGAGAGAGGGAACACAATCTAGGGGAGTGGGAGAGGGAGAAGCAAGCTTCTCACTGAGCAGGGAGCCCAATGCAGAGCTCGATCCCAGGACCCTGGGATCACAACCTGAGTCAAAGGCAGATGCTTAACAATGGAGCCACCCAGGCACCCCTATTTTATTTTTTTAAAAGATTTGTTTGTTTTAGAGAGAGAGATAGAGAAAGTGAGTGTGTGTGTGTATGTGTGTGTGTGCACATGTGAGCAGGGGCAGGGGTAAAAGGAGAGGGAAAGAGAAAATCTGAAGCAGACTCCCTGCTTGGTGTGGAGCCCGACTCAACTTGGGCCTTGATCTCTCGTCCCCAAGATCATGACCTGAGCTGAAATCAAGAGTGGACACTTGACAGACTGAACCACCCAGGCACCCCAAGATTAAGTGGGATTTATTCCATAGATGCAAGGGTAGTTCACTATTCTCAAATCAGTAAGTATAATATATCACGGTAATAAAAGGAAGGATAAAAACCATATGATTATCTCAGTAGATTCAGAAAAGGCATTTAACAAAAAATACAGCATCTCTTTATGACAAAAACTCAACAGAGTGGGCACAGAAGGAACATACCTCGACATAATAAATGCCATATATGAAAAGTCTAGCTAACATAGTCAGTGGTGAAAAACAAAGTTTTTCCTTTAAGATCAGGAACAAGGCAAGAATATCCATTCCCACCACTTTTATTCAACATAGTTCTGGAAGTCCTAGCTATGGCAGTCAGATAAGAAAAGGAATTAAAAGGCATCAGATTGTTAAGGAAGAAGTAAAACTGTCATTATCTGCAGATGTGACATCATAATATATATAGAAAATCCTAAAGACCCCATCAGAAAACTATTAGTATTCATAAATGAATTCAGTAAAGTTGTAGGATACAAAATTAATATATAGAAATCTGTTGCATTTCTGTGCACTAACAGACTTAACAGAGAAATTAAGAATTTACAGTTGCAACAAAAAGAATGAAAATACCAAGGAATAAATTTAACCAGACAGGTGAAAAACCTATACTATGAAAATTAAAAGACACTGATGAAAGAAATTTAATATGACACAAATGGAAAGATATAGCATGCTCATGGATTTGAAGAATTAATATTATTAAAATGTCCATACTACCCAAAGTAATTTACAGATTAATGCAGTCCGTATCAAAACACCAACAATACTTTTCACAGAACTAGAACAGATATATCCAAAGTATGTGTGGAATCACAAAAAACCTTGAATAGCTGAAGCAATCTTGAGAAAGAAGAACACAACTGAAAGTATTATAACCCCAGATTTCAAGATATACTACTAATCTATAGTAATCAAAACACTGTGGTACATGTCATGGAAAAAGTAGAGCATAGGGAATATAGTCAGTAATATTGTAGTAATGTTGTGTGTTGACTCTGGTTATTATGGTGAGCATTGAGTAATGGATAGAGTGGTTGAATCAATATGTTGTACATCTGAAGCTAATCTAACATTGTGTATCAGTTATACGTTTTTTTTTAAAGATTTTATCACAGATCACAGATAGGCAGAGAGGCAGGCAGAGAGGGGGAAGCAGGCTCCCCACTGAGCAGAGAGCCTGATGCGGGGCTCAATCCCAGGACCCTGAGATCACGACCTGAGCTGAAGGCAGAGGCTTAAGCCATTGAGCCACCCACATGCCCCTCAATTATACTTTAATAATAATTTTAAAAATCACCACTTGAGAAATTGAGTAATTTGTTGCTCAAATTGAAATTGCTCAAAATTTCAAAGGCAAAATATAAAAAAGGCTGATGGCAAGGGGCTTGACTTACAAACTTGAATGACAGTCCTAAGATCAATGATTGGTATATAAAGAGGGAATATGTAAATTACTCCTAGTGGTATGAAGACATGGCAAGTTAATAGTGTAAGGGAAGGAAAAATTAATGAACAGAGACAAAATTAGTGTTTTTGAAACTAGACTGACTATAAAAGATATCAGAAAGAAGTAGGCAATCATAATAAAGAAAGCAAAAAAGTTGAATGTAGAAAAATTTTAAATGGGAAAGATTAGGAAAATATTCACATTTTACAGTATTTTTATTTTGATATTCAAATGAAAGAACAGTAGATAACCAATGGATATTAGCTGGACCTTTAGGTATAATCATTTCATAATACATGTAAATCACACCCAACTGTGCTGTATACCTTAGACTTATACAGTGATACTTGTTAATTATTTCTCAATAAAACTAGGGAAAAAAAGAATAGTGATAGCCATTGAAAATGTGGAAAGAATGATAATACAAGATAAGACAACACATTTCTTAGGTTCTTAAAAATGTATTTATGATCCTGGAGTATTTTTCTAATAAAAGGTCTATAAAGATAGATGTAATATATATATGAAAGATCTTAAAAGTCTTAGGAGAGTTGCTATCAGTATTAAAATTTCAACCCACTACTTAGTAAGCATAAGGATGGAAATGTTAGTTCTCTCTTTATGTGGTATAGGAAAGGTAATTAAAAACTGGATGTTAATCAAGATCTTGGCTTGATTAAACAATTCAGTACAAATATTGAGCAAAGTGTGGTTTTTTTTTTTTGTTCTTGTCTCAAATGAATTGCAAGTATTTTTCGGAGTTTATTGCTTTTTCAAAAAAGCCAGGTATATTATATTTACACATGCTAATATTGACACTTTTATGTTTATAGCTCTGAGTTGTAGTAGTGGTATGCAGTTGTGGAACCACTACCACAAGTGTACTTTTTAAAAAGAAAAAATTATAGAAATGGGTAATTTATATATTTTATATATATATATAAATTAATATAAGTAATTGCTGAATTTTGTAAGGATTACAAAAAATATGCATTACAAGTTACATATATGTGTTTCATTTGATTTAGTATATTGTGTTATACTTCCTGTTAGGTGTTCTAAAGTAACTTGCCACCCAGTTGCTGTCTTTATGTAACATGAGAGCCATTGCTCTATGCTCATTACCCATATAATTCAGTACCTTTGGAGTTACATGGATGTACGTTTGCAGCAAGTAACATTTTGACTGCTTCAGGGTTACTTCTAGACCACTGGAGTTTGAATATATACTTATACTTGAACTCCTTCAGATCCTTCATTTATTGATAAAGGATGCCCATCTATATTACTGGAAGTTGCATCAGGAAATAAATTCACTTTTTTTTTTTTTAAAGATTTTTATTTATTTGACAGACAGAGATCACAGGTAGGCAGAGAGGCAGGCAGGGAGAGAGAGGGGGAAGCCGGCTCCCTCCCGGCTCCCTGAGCAGAGAGCCTGATGTGGGGCTCAATCCCAGGACCCTGGGATCATGACCTGAGCTGAAGGCAGAGGCTTTAACCCACTGAGCCACCCAGGTGCCCCTAAATTCACTTTTTTAATGATCTAATTCAAGAAGCAAAGAGTAGTTAACCCTACACAAAAATTAGGAAAAAAATAAATCTAAATTGGAGAGATAAAGCTACACCTTCTAAGGAATATACTTAGGGACATGGAAGAGTTAGTGTTTATATCACTTCTTACAAAGTGCCTCTACATTTATCCTCCTTCTACATCTCTGGTTCTTTTTAGAATCCATTTGTTATTGATTCTTCATTTGTAATGATACTATTCATGGTGCTATTTAGTCCAAGGACACTTGTGATTTTTTTTCTTTAACTATCCTATTGGCTACCCTCTTAAACATGACCATTGACTGCACATCTGACTTTGATTAATAATTCTTCATGAATGTGTCAAAAAGGGGAAGGCTTTGAAAGAATGTTAATAACTACTATTGAAAAATTAAATATTCTACATATCATAGGCAGGATGCTTTCTCTCTGTTTGCATTGAGCAAATACCGATTCAATTCCTTTCATCCTTTTCTAAGAAGTGGGGATATAAAAGATATATGCAGTGTCTCCTCTAAAGAGCTTAGAGTTTAATGATGGAAAACAGTTTAAGTGGACACAGTTGCAGTGTGGCATGAGAATTGCATCACCTTTTTATTGATTTATTCAGAACATACTTATTAAGAACCGTATTTTGTCTCAGGCATTGTTCCAAGTATTAGGGACACAGCAGGAAACAAGTAGAGAAGATCCTGGTAGAGGAAGACAGACAATTAACAAGCATTAGATAGTATTAAGTGCTACATGGAGAAATCAGATAGGATCGCATGGTAATGAGTGACTGCATGTCCACTTTAGTTTGGGTGTTCTGATGTGACATTTAAGCCTTGTTCTGAAAAACAAGAAGGAGCCAGCAATGTGGAGTTAAGGGAAAAGTCTTCCAGGCAGCAGGAATAATTGGGTCAAGGCCCTAAGATTGGCTTGAGTTTGTTAGGTTCAAATGGAGGAGGCAAGGCCAATATTGGTTGTGTGTTGACAGTGGCGGGAAATGAGACTGAAGAGAGTTTTGGCATATTACAGAGAAGGAGTTTGGCATATTAGTGTTGAATGGAATGATTATTCATTAGAATAGTTTATGCTTGGAGTGGTATGGTCTGGTGACATTTAAAAAAAAATCACTGTGGCTACTATGTGGACAATAAATAGAAGCAGGAACGCATGTTAGGAGGCTATTGTAGTGGTCTAGGTGAGAGATGATGGTGGCTCAGAGTGGATGATAAATGGTAGTAATCAGGACTTATTTGGCAGTCCTGTCTCATAACACTTGGTAATGTATATGAGAGGGTAAGAGAAAGAGAAGACTCAAGAGTAACCCTGAGATTTTTGGCTCAAATAGCTGAGTGGATAATGGTGCCTTTTATTTTGGGAATATGGGATGAGCAAGTTTGAGACGTTTAATCAGCATTCAAGTAGAGATGTGTTTTTTGTTTTTGTTTTGTTTTTTAAAGATTTTATTTCTTTATTTGAGAGAGGGAGAGGGCATAAGTAGGCAGAGTGGCAGGCAGAGGGAGAGGGCAAAACATACTTCCCGTGGAGCAGGGAGCCCGATGCAGGGCTCTATCCCACAACCCTGGGATCATGACCTGAGCTGAAGGCAGCCACTCAACTGACTGAGCCACTCAGGCGCCCCTCCAGTAGAGATGTTATGTAGACATTCAAATGTATGATTCTGGACTTTAAGAGAGGGACTGGGGTTGGAGATAAATATTGGGCAATTAGTGGCATAAAGACATATTTAAAGCCATGCAACAGCATGAGGTCATTCATTATTAGTGATTAAGACCACATAGGTAGTAAGTGGCAGTTAGGATTCAAACTTAGATTTGAGGGACCCCCAAATCTGTCCTTCCAAACCAGATTACTGAAATATACTTTCACATTTAGGTAGGCTAACACATATTTTCTTTTTTTTTTTAATTTTTTAAGATTTTATTTATTTATTTGACAGAGATCACAAGTAGGCAGAGAGGCAGGCAGAGAGGCAGGCAGAGAGAGAGGGAAGCAGGCTCCCTGCTGAGCAGAGAGCCCGAT
>ML105043.1:37240-52320 GCA_003697995.1 Taxidea taxus jeffersonii | reverse complement strand
TGCCAATCTAATATTTTTACCATTGTATGTTACAGACTTCTTGTCCCGTGCTGCTTTCAGGATTTTCTCCTTGTCGCTGAGACTTGTAAATTTTACTATTAGATGGCAGGGTGTGGACCAATTCCTATTGATTTTGAGGGGTGTTCTCTGCACCTCCTGGATTTTGATGCTTGTTCCCCTTGCTATATTAGGGAAATTCTCTACAATAATCCTCTCCAGTATACCTTCTGCTCCTATTTCTCTTTCTTCTTCTTCTGGAATCCCAATTATTCTAATGTTGTTTCGTCTTATGGCATCACTTATCTCTCGAATTCTCCCCTCGTGGTCCAGTAGTTGTTTGTCTCTCTTTTGCTCAGCTTCTTTATTCTCTGCCATTTGGTCTTCCATATCACTAATTCTGTCTTCTGCCTCATTTATCCTAGCAGTAAGAGCCTCCATTTTTGATTGCACCTCATTAATAGCTTTTTTTTATTTCAACTTGATTAGACTTTATTTCTTTTATTTCTCCAGAAAGGGTTTTTATTTCTCCTGACAGGGTTTCTCTAATATCTTCCATGCCTTTTTAGCACCCGGCTAGAACCTTGAGAATCATCATCCTGAATTCCAGATCTGATATATTACCAATGTCTGTATTGATTAGGTCCCTAGCCTTCGGTCCTGTCTCCTGCTCTTTTTTTTGTGGTGAGTTTTTCTGCCTTGTCATTTTGTCCAGATAAGAATCCGCTGTTCTCCTTGTTAAATGAACTTGGTCTTGGCTGTATTTCTTTGATCTTCTGGGGGAGGGGCCTGTTGTAGTGATTCTCAGGTGTCTTTGCCCCAGGCGGGGTTGCACTGCCCTTACCAGGGGCCGGGCTAAGTAATCCTCTCAGGTTTGCTTTCAGGAGATTTTGTTCCCTGAACGCGCTTTCTGTAGAGTTCTGGAGGACGGGAATGACAATGGCGGCCTCCCAATCTCTGGTTCAGAGGAGCCGAGAGCTAGGGGCCCCAGTCTTCAGTGCGCCTTCAGAGAAAAGCATTTAATCCCTCAAGTCTCCCTAGCCCACATTTGCGCCGGAGACCATGCGCGCCCGCAGACCGCGCTCAGAGAAAATCGTGCGTTAGCAGTCCCATCTCACTGGCTTCTGGGAGTGCTCCGAGCTCACCCAGCCTGTGACCAAGCATCTCTGTCTCTGGCAGAGTCCCACCTGGAGTCTCCGGAGCCCATAGATCCCTGAGCTCTCCCGGGTCAGAGTCTCCCCGGATCTTGTGGGGACCCCTCGCACAGAGCACCGGTCCGTGTCACAGACCACTAGGAAATCTCGGCTCTGTCTCCGCAGCCGACTTCCCCGCTCTAATACCTGTGAGCTCTGCGACACTCAGACACCCCCGATCCTTCTGTGACCCCGTGGGACCTGAGTCCACGTTGTCCCCGTGAGGTCTTCACCCCAGTTTAGCCTCTGGAGTGATGTCCCTCCGTGGAGCCGACTTTTAAAAGTTCTGATTTTGTGCTCCGCCGCTTGCTGGGAGCCGGCCCCTCCCCCTGGGTTCTATCTTCCCGTCGCGTTGGATTCACTTCTCCGCTGGTCCTACCTTTTAGAAAGTGGTCGATTTTCTGTTTCTAGAATTGTTGTTTTTCTTCTCTTCGATCTCCTGTTGGATTTGTAGGTGTTCGGAATGGTTTGATAGGCTATCTAGCTGATCTCCTGCTGGCTTATGTCGTCTCAGCCTCCTACTTCTCCGCCATCTTGACTCCTCTCAATTTAAAGTATTTTTAATGAGGAAAACAGGAATGAGAGACTAAAATCCCAAATACTATAACGTGACTTACTTTTTTAAACTTAATGAGATTTTCCTGGACGTGTTACACACCTAAACACTAATAAAATTTATATTAATGTAGATTGTTCAAAAAAACTCAGCATTAAATAAAAAAGGCACTTTGTTTTTTTAAATTGGATGCATATAGTAGTGGTAATTACAGTTTAATAGTGAGCTTGTTATTGACCTCACTATAATTTTAGGAGAAAAATAGAAGAACAAACACTGTGAATTCCAAAAGAAAATTATTATCAGTGGCATTTCTATCTAGTTTACAAATATATGTAATATTCTCAATTTCTTTTGGTAAGTTTTCTGGAATAATAGATCTGAGAAGTATGATAGATAAAGTGCACCTACTTAAACTTCATTACTAGAAATGAACCTTGGAGAAATCCACAATATTCTATTGCATACAGGAATTCCTAGAATATTAGATTCATGTCTCAACACCACATTTTCAATAGAATAAATAAAGCTTAATGTACATTTAGAGTAATGGGTTTCTAAAGTCAGAAATATAATTTCTAAAATAGTAGTAATAACCATTTCATAGGATTGTTGTAAGAAGTAAATTTATTACCAGATATCACCCATGTAATACAGTGCCCACAGCAAATATAACAAAGGAATAATAGCATGTTTTATGGAACTTTACAGTTTACAAACACTCTCAAGACTGAGAAATGTTTAGTTATTTGCTATAGGTTATGCTGTAAGATTCTGAGTTTAACCAAAGTCTTTTTCTAATGTACTTTCTATTATATCTTGCTTTTATATAGTGATAATTAAGAGGAACAGATACATTTAAGCCATAATGGAGAAATATGATTCACAGAGAGAGAAGCATAAAAGCTTTTGTCTGATATTTGCAGAGTCTGAACATGAAAAAGGACTAACTTATTTGACTATTGCTTCATTCAGAGATGATAGGAAAATAATTTCAGAGTGTTAAAGATTGTGAGAGATATCAGTAATGAAATAATATGGGAGCAGCCTATTCCCAAGGTGGAGGAAATAGAAAAAAAATATGATGATTTCTGAAGAAGTTTTGTGATTGATATGAAGGTTTACATTTATAAAAATTAAGATTACATCAAAATAGGTTTTCATTTTGTTAAGATTGTATTTATATATTTTAAAGAAAGAGTGAGAGCAGGGGGAGGCACAGAGGGAGAGAGAGAATCTCAAGCAGCCTTCATGCTGAGAACAAACCCCTGTTGCAGGGCTCAATCTCCCAACCCTGAGATCAAGACCAGGGACAAAACCAAGAGTTGGATGCTTAACCAACAGAGCCACATAGGTGCCCCAATTTTTCTAACATTTAAGTTACTGGAGTCCCTATTAGAAATTTAGGTTAAAAAAGAAAAGCATGCAATCAAGGTCATTCTTTTTGAGGATGAAAACAATTTTTCTATTTTTGCAACTTTTAAACTAATATTCTTTATGAAAGAGGGTAATCACAAAAGTTGCAGTAGACCTAGAATAAAAATGTTAGTCTTTACATGTATTTATTTCAATAAATACTCTTAAGAGACTCATTATTTGCTAATAATACAACAAAATGGTAGCTGTACTTGTGAGTATATCTTAATGTATAGAGAAGTTGAATCATTATGCTGCACACCTCAAACTAATGGAACATTGTGTGTCAACTATATTCAAATATAAAAAATAGTTTAAAATTAGCCAAAAAAAATAATAAAACAAATAAGGAGCAAAAGCATGATGCCCTTCTCATGGAGCTTACGGCATTGTCAAAGGTGAAAAGAATAAATAAATAAATAAATAAATAAATAATAAATAAATAATCACAGATTGACCTATGTATGTGCTCCAATAGCAGAAACAAAACAAAACAAAAACTTGACCAGACTTGGGTTCAGAGAGGGTTTAAATGATCTGATATCTTAATGATAATGGATTCTTAGAAATTAACTAGGTGAAGTCATGCTGGTTGAGGGAATGGGGTTAATTCTGTCCTAGGAGGCAACATGAGCAAAGGCTCAGTGTTTAAGGAAGAAGAAGGAAGTGAAGGGAAACTTCTCTGGCTGAAAATAAGAAGAGAATGGCTGAGAAAGTGGAGCAAACCTGTAGGGTCTTCTGGGTAGTTTTAAAGATATTGGTTTTAATCTTAAGGACAAAAGAAAATTACTGAAGGGCTTTCATGTTGAACTGAATAGTAAACCTTTACAGGACAGTTAATTTTCTACAAAACAAGCAAGAGATGTTGGTAGCTTATAATAAGAGGCCATGGACATGGATGAAAGCCATTGCAAATATTATACTGTAAATATGTGTGAGTACTATTTGTGTAAGAAAGTTTAATGAAATTGAAATGAAGTAATTCTGGTTCTCAAAAAAAAATATGCTCCTTTAAATGTATGAAGACCCCTGAGCTAAGGAAAAAATGGTATTTGCATAATTTAAAAGAAGTGTGTTGATTTATTCCATTTCTGAAGCACTCCTGGAGCCTTCCCAGGAGTCTAGATAATGATACCAATTGCTTCCTCTCTCCATCAAGGCACAGTCCATAAACTTTGTGGATAATATGTCTGCCCAAGGTCTAAATATCTGAAGAGTTAAGTTTAAATTTTGCTATTATTCATATAGTTCTAAGCCTGCTTGAAGTTAACTGTGATAAACTAGCCATTTTAGTGAATGATCTGAACAGTAGTCTCAGCAGCATTGGGTGCAAATTTATTCAAATTGACACTAAGGAAGCCATAGATCTTTCATTTGAAACACACTATAGTATTTTTCTGTGTGCCAAGAAAGTTAAAGAAGATAAAGATTTGTCTAGCAAGCCAGCATGAATGCAAAAATCAAAAGCACTGCCACAATTTATAAGCTGTTCTTACATGGTTTGGGATGGGTATATCCATAATTTCAGAAGACTGGTTTCTTATAATGGATTTTAAGTAATCTGATAATCTATGGCTCATAAAGGGAAGTGAAATAATGAGAAAACTTTTGGAAGACAAAGGAAAAGCACTATAATACCAAACGGAATTAGGACAATTGACAGAAGGGATCTGAGAAGAGCTATGTTGTAAACAGGGCTACACTAACTACTTCAATTAATAATCAATGCAATCCTTGAAGCCAGTAGTATTACTATCTCTGTTTTATAGTGGATGGTATTTAGGAAGTAAAATGATTTGCCCAAATGAGAGAATTAGTAATTTATAGAATCTGAATCTGAGCCAGTGATCTCTCTAAATGAAGAATCATTGTGCTAAACTATCCTTCCACGCTCTGGAAGGTTAATCAGAAAGCCCACCCCAGAAAAGGTCCCTGCAAAATGGAGATTCTCATTCTGGAATATAGAGAAGGAGATAGTGCTTTGTACTTCATTTTAGTTTAAAAAGATAAGGTTAAATACTGTAATTTGTTAAATGAGAAGTATCAACATTTAATCAGCTTCTTGCTATTCTTATTTATGTTATGCTTTAAAGTAGTAGTAAGAACCATTGAGTCAGTGAAAAAAAGAAAAACAACACTTCTTAGAAGGAGATATTTCATATCGGTCACCAATTGCAGTCAGAAACTGAGATTCTAAAGCAAAATTTAGTAATTCCAATATTTTAAGGAAACATAAAATAAAAAGATGGCACTGTTCTGTGCCCTGGAATAAGAGTTCTGTTGAGAGCATTTATTTGACATCAAATGCCAAAATGAAACTGGAAGTAAAACAAAACAACAAAATATGTCTGGCAAAGGGAGGCATTCAAATGTTTGTTCAAAGCAGGACAATTTAAGATCCCCTGATAAAGCAAATATAGCTCTAAATCTGAAATTTCTCTTTCTTACCAACTGGATAAAAGCAAGTATCTTATCCAATAGTGAAAAATCTCCATTATCTGATTGTTGTTTTTCACTGAAATCATGTTTCATTAGCTCTTTATTCTAATCCATACTAGGATAAGCTTATTGATTGGTCCCTTATATGCTGAGTTGATTTAGTTTTTTCATCATTTCCCACCTCTTTATCTTTCTCCAGCCCCTACCTACTCATAAATGCATGCTTAAACTACATAATTAGTTTATTCCACTACTTGTAGTTGGGATATTCCTTTCATTTAACTTAGATGTTCACCTCTCCTTTTCCATCTATCCTTAACTCACATTTCTCAATACACCTATAAATTGACCTTCTTAAAAAAACTTTTCTGGATTAATCTGTAGGAATGAAGTTCACTTCTATGACTATTCTACAGCATTATATTTAGGAGAAACAAATTAGACCAATAGATATAGTGCATTTCTTTCTTCCTGCTTTCAATAGGTCCTACACCTTGAGAAAATTTGCATATCTGAATATCAGTTCACATGCACACATATACCATATGCACTCACACATCTACAATGCACAAATACATATTCATACATAATAATATAGATGCATAGATGCCTGAGAGAAGTAGTCTATTTGGTTACATAAGATTTGTTTTTAGGCGAGAATTAATTGTTTTCTGTGAAAAGTGTGCCATTGCAATTTAATCCCACTAATAGTTATGAGGTTATGGGAAGCCAGTAGTAAAACAGACATGGAATATAACCTTAGAACTGGTCATGATACAAGTGAAATTAATCTTTGATAGAAGTTAAAAGAGTTGAAGAGTAAGTGTGAAAATTGACTGGATATATTATATATCTTAACCTTGTTGGTGGTTATATAAATTCAACAACTTTTATACTTCAGTATTTATAAATATTGTTCAATAAATGTTAAAACAAGAAAATAAGGTACATGGGATATATATACTACCAAGTATTAATCTCCAACAATATTTAGATAAACTATACATGTCTTCTAAGCCTTTTTTGAAAATTATATTTTGGCCTCCTTTTACCAAAATTACTAAGACAGAGTTATTCTATAAATCTATCATAGAAAATGCAATCTATAATGTATTAATAATTAATTATTAATTAATAATTAATTAATAATTAATATATTAATATATTAATATAATGTATTAATATATTAATATTAATATAATGTAATAATAAAAAGAAAATAATTGCCAATAGTAATTTCCCTATTAGGTCACCAAAGGAAATTATCCTCACCAGCATATTTCTCTTCCATCTTTTTCCTATAACCTGAGAGCAATATAATCTTACCCAAGTAGGAAATAAACTATTTAAATAAATTACATGTGTATCACATTTATATTGAATATTTACTATAAGCAGAGGCAAAAAAAATGGGATTTGCAGTTCATTTAAATGCCAAGGTGGAGGTCACTTTAAAAAGTGAACAACTTTATGAGTAGATTATTTATAGTGAAAATGTATTTATAATGAGAATACATCAATTATAAACTTTTAAAACATTAATACTAAAATAACATTTTAAAAATATTTAATTATTTGACAACTGAAAGTAAATAATATTTTAGATTTTTCTCTGCATTTGACAAAATATTGCAGCATCATTTTTTTAAGGGAGGATGAAATTAATTTTTATCTCTAACATGGTTTATTAAATTGCTTTTTATTACAGACTAGGACTTTTCCTTTCATCTTCACAACTTATTGGTAATCTCTCTTACATATTGATTGTGAAATTGAGAGTAAATTCTAAAATGTGTTTTGTATACAAGCTGTAAAATGTTAAAGCATTTCCAGTGTTCTTTTACATTTGCTTATTTTACATAGTTTTGAATTGATGCTCATTAACCAGTCTGTTGTCTATATACACAGTACACTGGCATATTTGATTTTTAGCTTACTTTCATTGATGCATTTTATTTCACATAAGCAGGGTATTTAAATGTTTCCAAAGTGTTCATATGATTCACCTTTCTTAATTAATTTGATTATCAAACAATACAAAAGTTTACTCCTCATTCAAATTTTATTTCCTCCTATTTTTTTTTAATTTTTTATTTTTTAAATTCCTTTTCAGTGTACCGGAATTCATTGTTTATGCACCATACCCAGTACTCCATTCAATATGTGCCCTCCATAATACCCACCACCAGGCTTACCTAACCTCCTACCCCCGCCCCTTCAAAACCCTCAGATTTTTTTTTCAGAGTCCATAGTCTCTCATGTTTCATCTCCTCCTCAAATTTCCCCCAACTCCTTTCTCCTCTCCATCTCCCCATGTCCTCTGTCTTATTTATTATGCTTCACAGACAAGTGAAACCATGTGACAATTGACTCTCTCTGCTTGACTTATTTCACTCAGCATAATCTCCTCCAGTCCCATCCATGTTGATACAAAAGTTGGGTATTCATCCTTTCTGAGGGAGGCATAATACTCCATAGTGTATATGGACCACATCTTCCTTACCCATTCATCTGTTGAAGAACACGTTGGTTCTTTCCACAGTTTGACCGTGGCCATTGCTGCTACGAACACTGGGGTACAGATGGCCCTTCTTTTCACTACATCTGTATCTGTGGGGTAAATAGCCAGTAGTGAAATTGCAGGGTCATAGAGTAGCTCTATTTTTAATTATTTAAGGAATCTCCACACTGTTTTCCAAAGTGGCTGCACCAACTTGCATTCCCACCAAAAGTGTAAGAAGGTTCCCC
The DNA here is from genome assembly GCA_003697995.1 of Taxidea taxus jeffersonii. Classification (NCBI taxonomy): domain Eukaryota; kingdom Metazoa; phylum Chordata; class Mammalia; order Carnivora; family Mustelidae; genus Taxidea; species Taxidea taxus. The sequence goes on along the minus strand of ML105043.1, from coordinate 43,971 downwards.
TCTCTCCATATCCTCTCCATGTCTTCCTAATTTTGGCCATTCTAACTGGTGTAAGGTGGTATCTCAATGTGGTTTTAATTTGAATCTCCCTGATGGCTAGTGATGATGAACATTTTTTTCATGTGTCTGTTAGCCATTTGTATGTCTTCATTGGAGAAGTGTCTGTTTATGTCTTCTGCCCATTTTTTGACATGATTATCTGTTTTTTGCATGTTGAGTTTGAGAAGTTCTTTATAGATCCTGGATATCAGCCTTTTGTCTGTACTGTCATTTGTGAATATCTTCTCCCACTCTGTGGGTTGTCTCATTGGTTTGTTGACTGTTTCCTTTGCTGTGCAGAAGCTTTTAATCTTGATGAAGTCCCAAAAGTTCATTTTGACTTTTGTTTCCTTTGCCTTTGGAGTCATATCTTGAAAGAAGTTGCTGTGGCTGATATTGAAGAGGTTACTGCCTATGTTCTACTCTAGGATTCTAATGGATTCCTGCCTCACGTTGAGGTCTTCTATCCATTTCGAGTTTATCTTTGTGTATGTTGTAAGAGAATGGTTGAGTTTCTTTCTTCTATGTAGAGCTGTACAATTTTCCAGCACCATTTATTGAAGAGACTATTTTTTTTTTCCACCGCATATTTTTTCCTGCTTTGTCGAAGATTATTTGAGCATAGAGTTGAGGGTCCATCTCTGAGCTCTCTACTCTATTCAACTGGTCGATGTGTCTGTGTTTATGCCAGTACCATGCTGTCTTGGTGATCACAGATTTGTAGTAAAGGTTGAAATCAGGCAACGTGATGTCCCCAGTTTTGTTTTTGTTTTTTTTTTCTTTTTCAACATTTCCTTAGCAATTTGGGGTCTCTTCTAATTACATACAAATTTTAGAATTGTTTGTTCCAGCTATTTTAAAAATGCCAGTGGAATTTTGGTCAGAATGGCATTGAAAGTATAGATTGATCTAGGCAGTATAGACATTTTAGCAATGTTTATTTTTCTGATCCATGAGCACGGAATGGTCTTTCATCTTTTTGTGTCTTCTTTGATTTCTTTCATGAGTGTTCTGTTGTTCCTCGAGTACAGTTCCTTTACCTCTTTGGTTAGGTTTATTCCCAGGTATCTTACGGTTCTTGGTGCTGTAGTAAATGGAATCGATTCTCTATTTTCCCTTTCTATATTTTCATGTTAGTGTATAAGAAATCAACTGATTTCTGTACATTGATTTTGTATCCTGCCACATTACTGAATTGCTGTATGAGTTCTAGAAGTTTGGGGGTTGGAGTCTTTTGGGTTTTCCATATCAAGTATCATGCCATCTGCAAAGATAGAGGGTTTGACTTCTTCATTGCCAATTTGAATACGTTTTATTTCTCTTTGTTGTCTGATTGTTGTTGCTAGGACTTATAATACTATGTTGAATAAGAGTGGTGAGAGTGGGCATCTTTGGTGTGTTCCTGATCTCAAAGGAGAGGCTGTGAACTTTTTCCCATTAAGGATGATATTTGCTGTGGGTTTTTCATAGACTTTATGAAGTTGAGGAATGTCCCCTCTATCCCTATGCTTTGAAGCATTTTAATCAGGAATGTATGCTGGATTTCGTCAAATTATTTGTCTACATTAATTGAGAGGACCATGTGGTTTGTCTCTCTTCTCTTATTTATTTGTTCTATCACATTGATTGATTTGTGAATATTGAACCATCCTTGAAACCCAGGGGTGAATCCCACCTGGTCATGGTGGATAATCTTTTTAATGTACTGTTGGATCCTATTAGCTAGGACCTTGATGAGAATCGTGACATCCATAACCATCAGGGATATTGGTCTGAAGTTCTCCATTTTGGTGGGATCTTTGCCTGGTTTGGGGATCAGGGTAATACTGGCTTCATAAAAATAGTCTTGAAGTTTTCCTTCTGCTTCAATTTTTTGAAACAGCTTCAGGAGGATAGGTATTATTTCTTCTTTCAAAGTTTGGTAGAATTCCCCAGGGAATCCATCATGTCCTGGGGTCTTGTTTTTTGGGAGGTTTTTGATCACTGCTTCAATCTCATTACTAGATATCAGTCTATTCAGGTTATCAATTTCTTCCTGATTCAGTTTTGGAAATTTATAGATTTCCAGGAATGCATCCATTTCATCTAGGTTGCTTAACTTATTGGCATATAGCTGTTTTTAATAATTTCTGATGACTGTTTCTATTTCCTTGGTGTTAGTTGTGATCTCTCCCTTTTCATTCATAATTTTATTAATTTGGGCCTTCTCTCTTTTCTTTTGTATTAGTTTGGTCAATGGTTTATCAATCTTAATGATTATTTCAAAAAACAAGCTTCCAGTTTCATTGATGCATTCTACTGTATCTCTAGTTTCTATCTCATTGATCTCTGCTCTAATCTTGATTATTTCACTTCTTGTGTTTGGAGTTGGCTTAATTTGTTGTTGATTCTCCAGTTCTTTAAGGTGTAGAGACAGCTGGTGTATTCTGAATTTTTTCAATTTTTTTGAGGGATGCTTGGATGACTATATATTCCCCCTTAGGACCACTTTTGCTGTATGCCATAGGTTTTGGACCAAAGTGTCTTCATTCTCTTTGGTTTCCATGAATTGTTTAAGTTCTTATTTGATTTCCTGATTAATCCAAGCATTCATAAGCAAGGTGGTATTTAGCTTCTAGGTGTTTATATTCCTTCCAAAATTTCCTTGTGGTTGACTCCTGTTTCAAAACATTGTGGTCTGAGAATATGCAGGGAATAATCTCAAACTTTTGTTATTGTTTGAGCCCTGATTTGTGACCCAGCATATGGTCTATTCTGGAGAAGGTTCCCTGCACACTCAAGAAGAATGATTATTCTGTTAGGGTGGAATGTTCTGTATATATCTATGAGGTCCATCTGGTCCAATGTGTCATTCAATGCTCTTGTTTCCTTATTGATTTTCTGCTTGGATGATCTGTCTATTACTGAGAGTGGTATGTTAAGATCTCCTACTATTAGTGGATTCATATCACTATGACTCTTTATCTTGATTAAAGTTTTCTTATGTAATTGGCTGCTTCCATATTGGGGGCATAAATATTTATAATTGTTAGATCTTCATAGTGGATCGTCTCTTTAAGAATTATGTAGTGTCCTTCTGTATCTTTGACTACAGTCTTTAGGTTAAAATATAATTTATCTGATATGAGAATTGCTACCCCAGCCTTCTTTTGAAGCTCATTGGCATGAAAGATGCTTCTCCCTCCCTTCACTTTCAGTCTAGATGTATCCTTAAGTTCAAAATGGGTCTCTTGTAGACAACATATGGATATATGGATGGGTCCTGTCATTTTATCCAATCTGCAACCCTGTGTCATTTTATGGGTGCATTTAGGCCATTGACGTCGAGAGTGATTATTGAGAGATATGTTTTTATTGATATCGTATTACCTGTGATGTATTTGTTTCTATAGATTGTCTCCATATATTTCTGTTCAATGATATTCTTGGGTTTCTTTCCTCTTTTATAGAACCCCCCCCCCCTTAACATTTCTTGCAGTGCTGGCTTGGTGGTCATATTCTCTTTTAAACTTTGCCAGTCTTGGAAGCTCTTTATCTCTCCATCCATTTTAAATGTTAGTCTTGCTGGATAAGGTATTCTTGGATGCATGGTCTTCTCATTTAGTGCCCTGGATACATCTTGCCAGCCCTTTGTGCCTTGCCAGGTTTCTGTGGACAGGTCTGACGTTATTCTGATGGACTTTCCTCTGTACATAAGGAATTTCTTCCCCTTAGCTGCTTTCAAGAGCTCCTGTCTAAAATTATGATTCATAATTTTCACAATCAGGTGTCTTGAGGTCTTTCTGGATTATGTGATCTTGGGAGAAAATCTTTCTGCTCTAGTATATGAACATTGGTTCCATTCCCCAGACTGGGAATATTTTCAGGGAGAATTTGTTCAACTGTATCTTCTAATCTTCTTTCTTTCTCTCCCGCCTCAGTGATTCCAATAATTCTAACGTTGGAATGTTTCATGGTGTCATTTATTTCCCTAATTCTGTTTTCATGGCTTCTAGGCTGTTTGATCCGGGCTTCCTCCTGATTCTTTTTCTATATCTGTTTGTCCTCCATATCACTAATTCTATCTTCTGCCTCAGTTACCCTAGGTCTTAGAGAATTTAGATGATTGGAACTCATTGAGAGCATTGTTAGCATTACCCCTAGTGGCTTTCACTTCTGCCCTAGCCAATTCCATTTTGTCATCAAAGGCTTTCCACAACCTAGCTATCGCCTGGGTAATTGTGACCCCAAATTCCCTTTCCAACATATTGTTTACATCAATATCCAGTAGCTCTGATGGAGAGGGCCCAGTCTCTGAATTTTTCTTCTGTTGGGCATTCCTCCTCCTAGTCATTTTGGTGAGAGATGCCTGAACAGATGTGTAGCTGAATGTATCAACCATGGCGAAGGCAAGGTTCACCCTGGAATGCTTCTGAGCAATCGAGAGTCCCTACCAAAAGAAAGAAAAAAGAAAAAAAGAGAGAGAGACCGGGAAAAAAAAAAAAAGAGAGAAAAGAAAAGGCATAGCCCAAATAGGCCCCAAAGATAAGATTTATGAAGTATACAAGCAAAAACGGTCAAACAAAAAGACTGACAAAAGTAGATGAGAAGAGATAAATAAATAAATAATAAATAAATAAAAAGAACCTCATCAAAATGAACCTCTAGTATAAGATTTATATACTACCAGAACAAAAACCAATACACAGAAACACTGTTGGAAGAAAAAGATGGGATGGTGGTTATAAATTCTCAGTGTGGGCAAGGAAGGTTATTTTTATTCTTCCTGGATATATATTTATACCTTTTTAAAGGACTCAACTTTCCTGAGAGAGAAAAGGAGATTGAAACTGGTTTAGATATAGGGGTAGCATTGATTGGGGAAAGGGGATTACCTTGAACCTTATCTCTATATGAATATTAAATATAACATTAAATTAAATTTTAAAAAAATAGAAAGAAAAGAAAAACATAGGTAAATGTTTCAAAAAAGTTCAGATTAAATGGTTATTATGAAATTTGATGTACTGAACATCTCATTGTGATGGTAAAGAGGTTAAAAAGTTATATTAAAAAAAAAAGAACCAGAATAGTGGGAACAAGTTAAAAATGAAAGTTGGGGAGGAGTCAAATTGGTGGAGAAGTAGCAGGCTGAGACGACATCAGGCATCAGGAGATCAGCTAGATAGCTTATCAAACCTTTCTGAACACCTACAAATCCAACAGGAGATCAAAGAAAGAAGAGCAACAATTCTAGAAACAGAAAATCAACCACATTCTGAAAGGTAGGACCAGTGGAGAAGTGAATCCAAAGCGAAGGGAAGATAGACCATGGGGGGAGGGGCCAGCTCCTGGCAAGTGGTGGAGCAATGGAGCACAAAATCAGGACTTTTAAAAGTCTGCTCCATGAAAAGACATCGCTCCAGAGGCTAAACTGGGGTGAAGACCTCACGGGGACAGGGTGGCCTCAGGTCCAACGGGGTCAGAAGGATCGGGGGTGTCTGAGTGTCACAGAGCTCACAGATATTAGAGTGGGGAAGCTGGCTACAGAAACAAAGCCGAGGAGTGAGCTCTCAACTCGGGGTTACCTTGAACCATAATCCGTGACACAGGCCAGTGCACTGTGCATGGGGTCCCCCACAAGATCCACGGAGACTCCGACCTGGAAGAGCTCAGTGATCTGCGGGGTTTGGAGACTCCAGGTGGGTCTCTGTGCCAGAGACAGAGATGCTTGGTCACAGGCTGCATGAGCTTGGAGCGCAACCAGAGGACAGTGAGACGGGAGTGATTGCAGTATTTTCTCCAAGTGCGGCTAGAGACCAAGGAGACAGGAGTGATTAAGTACTTTTCTCTGAAGGTGCACTGAAGAGTGGGGCCCCGAGCTCTCAGCTCCTCCAGGCCGGAGATTGGGAGGCTGCCATTTTCATTCCCGCCCTCCAGAACTCTACTGAAAGTGTTCGGGGAACAAAAGCTCCCGAAAGACCGGAGTGGAGTACTTAGCCTGGCCCCTGGTAAGGGCAGTAAAATTCTGCCTGGGGCAGAGACACTTGAAAATCACTACAACAGACACCTCCCCCAGAAGATCAACAAGGAATCCAGCCAAGACCAAGTTCACTTACCAAGGAGAACTGTGGAATTCCAGAGGAGGAGAAAGCAAAGCATGGAATCCATGGCTTTTGTCCCATGAATCTTTAGTCTTGCAAAGTTAATTATTTTTTTTTCTCTTCTTCTAATTTTTTTTAACTTTTACCCTTTCCTCTTTTAATGTTTTTAGCTAGTATATCTTAATAACTTTCTTAAAAATATATCTTTTTTGAACCTTTATTATTATAGTCATATTTTATCCTTCATTGTACCTAACTTTATTCTTTGTATACATATAGGTTTTTTTCTCTAAAAAAATTGGGGTAAAACTTCTAATAGATCAAAATACACCCTAAATCTAGCACCAGGCTTGATCTAGTCTCCAGCCCAAGCAAGTACTGTCCACTTTTTTTTTTTTATTATTATTCTCCCAACCAACTTACCTTATCAACTCCTTTGTTAGAAATTAAAAAAAAATCATCTTTATAGTCATATTCCATCCCTTCATTGTGTTTACCGTTATATATGTTTTTCATTCTTTAAAATTTTGGGAGGTAGTTTCTTCTAAGAGACCAAAATTCTCCCTAAATTAGGTGGGTGACCCTGTTCTAGTCACCAGTCTAATATAT
>ML105043.1:0-37140 GCA_003697995.1 Taxidea taxus jeffersonii | reverse complement strand
TTCTTCATTCATATTTTTTTGAATTGTTTTTTCTATTTTCTGAACTTCTTTTTACACTCTTTCTCTCCACCTCCAAGATTTGGGGTCTCTTCTGATTTGGTTAAAGCACATTTTCCTGGGATCTTTGCCACCATTTTAGTATTTCATTTGCTCCATTATATTCTTATCTGGACAAAATAACAAGGCAGAAAAACTCACCACAAAAAAAAGAACAGGAGGCAGTACTGAAGGCTAAGGACCTAATCAATACAGACATTGGTAATATGTCAGATCTGGAGTTCAAGATGATGATTCTCAAGGTTCTAGCCAGGCTCAAGAGAGGCATGGAAAATATTAGAGAAACCCTGCCTGGAGAAATAAAAGCCCTTTCTGGAAAAATAAAAGAACTAAAATCTAAACAAGTTGAAATAAAAAAAAGCTTTTAATTAGGTACAATAAAAAATGGAGGTTCTTGGGGCGCCTGGGTGGCTCAGAGGGTTAAAGCCTCTGCTATCAGCTCAGATTGTGATCTCAGGGTCCTGGGATCGAGCCCCACATTGGGGTCTCTGTTTCATGGGGAGCCTGCTTCCTCCTCTCTCTCTCTCTGCCTGCTTGTAATCTCTGTCTGTCAAGTAAGAAAATTAAAATAATAATAATGATAATAATAATAATAATAATAATAATAATAATAATAAAAAATGGAGGCTCTTACTGCTAGGATAAATGAAGCAGAAGAAAGAATAAGTGATATAGAAGACCAAATGACAGAGAATAAAGAAGCTGAGAAAAAGAGAGACAAACAACTACTGCATCACGAGGGGAGAATCCGAGAGATAAGTGATACCATAAGATGAAACAACATTAGAATAATTGGGATTCCAGAAGAAGAAGAAAGAGAGAGGGAAGCAGAAGGTATATCGAAGAGAATTATTGTAGAGAATTTCCCTGATATAGCAAAGGGAACAAGCATCAAAATCCAGGAGGTCCAGAGATACCCCCTCAAAATCAATAAGAATAGGTCCACACCCCATTATCTAATAGTAAAATTTACAAGTCCTAGCGACAAAGAGAAAATCCTGAAAGCAGCCTTGGACAAGTAGTCTGTAACATACAATGGTAAAAATATTAGATTGGGAGCAGACTTATCCACAGAGACCTGGCCAGCCAGAAAGAACTGGCATGATATATTCAGAGCACTAAAGGAGAAAACATGCAGCCAAGAATACTATATCCAGCTAGATTATCATTAAAAATAGAAGGAGAGATAAAAAGCTTCCAGGACAAACAAAAACTGAAAGAATTTTCAAACATCAAAAGAGCTCTACAGGAAATATTGAAAGGGGTCCTCTAAGCAAAGAGAGAGCCTAAAAGTAGTAGATCAGAAAGGAACAGAGACAATATACAGTAACAGTCACCTTACAGGCAATACAATGGCACTAAATTAATATCTCTCAATAGTTACCCTGAACGTAAATGGGCTAAATGCCCCAATCAGAAGACACAGGGTATCAGAATGGATAAAAAAACAAATCCCATCAATATACTGCCTACAAGAAACTCATTTTAGACCCGAAGACACCTCCAGATTGAAAGTGGGGGGTGGAAAACAATTTACCATGCTAATGGACATCAGAAGAAAGCTGGGGTGGCAATCCTTATATCAGATCAATTAGATTTTAAGCCAAAGATTATAATAAGAGATGAGGAAGGACACTATATCATACTCAAAGGGTCTGTCCAACAAGAAGATCTAACAATTTTAAATAACTATGCCCCAAACATGGGAGCAGCCAACTATATAAACCAATTAATAACAAAATCAAAGAAACGCATTGACAAGAATATAATAACAGTAGGAGACATTAACACACCCCTCACTGAAATGGACAGATCATCCAAGCAAAAGATCAACAAGGAAATAAAGGTCTTAAATGACACACTGGAGCAGATGGATATCACAGATATATTCAGAACATTCCATCCCAAAGCAACAGAATACACATTCTTCTCTAGCCCATGGAACATTCTCCTTAATAGATCACATCCTGGGTCATAAATCAGGTCTCAACTGGTATCAAAAGATGGGGATCATTCCCTGCATATTTTCAGACCACATTTCTCTGAAGCTAGAATTCAATCACAAGAGGAAATTTTGAAAGAACCCAAATACAAGGACACTCAACAGTATCCTTCTAAAGAATGAATGGGTCAACCAGGAAATTAAAGAAGAATTGAAAAAAACCATGGAAACAAATGATAATAAAACCACAACGGTCCAAAATCTGTGGGACAGAGCAAAGGCACTTCTGAGAGGAAATTATATAACAATACAAGCCTTTCTCAAGAAACAAGAAAGGTCTCAAATACACAGCCTAACCCTACATCTATAGGAGCTCAAGAATGAACAACAAAGAAAGCCTAAAACCAGCAGGGGAAGAGAAATAATAAAGATCAAAGCAGAAATCAATGAAATTGAAACCAAAAAAACAATAGAACAAATCAACGAAAATAGCAGCTGTTTCTTTGAAAGAATTAATAAGATTGATAAACCCTTGGACAGACTTATCAAAAAGAAAACTGACCCAAATAAATAAAATCATGAATTAAAGTGGAGACTTCACAACCAACACCAAAGAAATACAAACAATTATAAGAACATATTATGAGCAAATCTATGCCAACAAATTTGACAATCTGGAAGAAATGAATGCTTTCCTAGAGACATATAAACTGCCAAAACTGAACCAGGAAGAAATAGAAAACCTGAATAGACCCATAACCAGTAAGGAGATTGAAGGGGCCATCAAAAACCTCCAAACAAACAAAAGCCCAGGGCCAGATGGCTTCCCAGGGGAATTCTACCAAACATTTCAAGAAGAATTAATTCCTATTCTCTGAAACTGTTTCAAAAAATAGAAATGGAAGAAAAACTTTCAAACTCATTTTATGAGGCCACCATCACCTTGATCCCAAAACTAGACAAAGACCGCATCAAAAAAGAGAAGTACAGACCAATATCCTTGATGAACACAGATGCAAAAATTCTCACCAAAATACTAGCCAAAAGGATCCAACAGTACATTAAAAGGATTATCCACCACGACCAATTGGGATTTATTCCAGGGCAGCAAGGTTGGTTCAACATCTGCAAATCAATCAGTGTGATACAATACATTAACAAAAGAAAGAACAAGGACCATATGATACTCTCAATAGAGGCTGAAAAACCATTTGACAAAGTACAGCATCCCTTCCTGATCAAAACTCTTCAAAGTGTAGGGATAGAGGGCACATACTTCAAAATTATCAAAGCCATCTATGAAAAACCCACCACAAATATTCTCAATGGAGAAAACCTGAGAGCTTTTCCGCTAAGGTCAGGAACATGGCACAGATGCCCATTGTCACCACTGCTATTCAACGTAGTACTAGAAGTCCTAAGCCGCAGCAATCAGACAACAAAAAGAAATTAAAGTCATCCAAACGGGCAAAGAAGATGTCAAACTATCACTCTTTGCAGATGATATGACAGTATATGTGGAAAACCCAAAAAGCTCCACTCCAAAACTGCTAGAGCTTGTACAGGAATTCAGTAAAGTGTCAGGATATAAAATCAATGCACAGAAATCAGTTGCATTTCTTTACACCAACAACAAGACAGAAGAAAGAGAAATTAAGGAGTCAATCCCATTTACAATTACACGCAAAACCATAAGATACCTAGGAATAAACCTAACCAAAGAGGCAAAGAATCTATACTCAGAGAACTATAAAGTACTCATGAAAGAAATTGAGGAAGACACAAAGAAATGGAAAAATGTTCCATGCTCATGGATTGGAAGAATAAATATTGTGAAAATGTCTATGCTACCTAAAGCTATCTACACATTTAATGCAATGCCTATCAAAATTCCATCCAATTTTTTCAAAGAAATGGAACAAATAATCCTAAAATTTATATGGAACCAGAAAAGACCTCAAATAGCCAAAGGAATATTGAAAAAGAAAACCAAAGTTGGTGGCATCACAATTCCCGACTTCAAGCTCTACTACAAAGCTGTCATCATTAAGACAGTATGGTACTGGCACAAAAACAGACACATAGATCAATGGAACAGAATAGAGAGCCCAGAAATAGACCCTCAACTCTATGATCAACTAATCTTCGACAAAGCAGGAAAGAACATCCAATGGAAAAAAGACAGCCTCTTCAACAAATGGTGTTGGGAAAATTGGACAGCCACATGCAGAAAAATGAAATTGGACCATTCCCTTACACCACACACTAAAATAGACTCAAAATGGATGAAGGACCTCAACGTGAGAAAGGAATCCATCAAAATCCTTGAGGAGAACACAGGCAGCAACCTCTTCGACCTCAGCCGCAGCAACTTCTTCCTAGGAACAACGCCAAAGGCAAGGGAAGCAAGGGAAAAAATGAACTATTGGGACTTCATCAAGATCAAAAGCTTTTGCACAGCAAAGGAATCAGTCAACAAAACCAAAAGACAACTGACAGAGTGGGAAAAGATATTTGCAAATGACATATCAGATAAAGGGTTAGTATCTAAAATCTACAAAGAGCTTAGCAAACTCAACACCCAAAGAACAAATAATCCAATCAAGAAATGGGCAGAGGACATGAACAGACATTTCTGCAAAGAAGACATCCAGATGGCCAACAGACACATGAAAAAGTACTCCACATCACTCGGCATCAGGGAAATACAAATCAAAACCACAGTGAGATACCACCTCACACCAGTCAGAATGGCTAAAATAAACAAGTCAGGAAATGACAGAAGCTGGCGAGGATGTGGAGAAAGGGGAACCCTCCTACACTGTTGGTGGGAATGCAAGCTGGTGCAACCACTCTGGAAAACAGCATGGAGGTTCCTCAAAAAATTGAAAATAGAGCGACCTTATGACCCAGCAATTGCACTACTGAGTATTTACCCTAAAGATACAAACGTAGTGATCCAAAGGGGCACCTGCACCCGAGTGTTTATAGCAGCAAGTCCACAATAGCCAAGTTATGGAAAGAACGTAGATGCCCATCAACAGATGAACGGATAAAGAAGAAGTGGTATATATATACAATGGAATACTATGCAGCCATCAAAAGAAATGAAATCTTGCCATTTGCGATGACATTGTTGGAACTAGAGGGTATTATGCTTAAAGAAATAAGTCAATTGGAGAAAGACAACTATCATATGATCTCCCTGAGATGAGGAAGTGTAGATGCAATGGGGGTGGGGGTTAAGGGGGTAGGAAAGAATAAATGAAACAAGATGGGATCGAGAGGGAGACAAAGCAAAAGAGACTCTTAATGTCATAAAACAAACTTAGGGGGATGGAGCAGAGGGGTGTTGGGAGAGGGTGGTGGGGTTACATTATATGTTTATATAAAAATAAAAAAAATAAAATAAAATAAATTTAAAAAATTCTACACTCAAAAAAAAAGAAAGTTGGATCTATGAAATAGTGGTGGTTGTCCTCTTGTTTTGTTTTTATTTGTTTGTTTGTTTTGTTTTGGCTGGCTTTCTGGGGGGAGGGTCCTGCCATGTGGTTTTTCAGGGAGTCTTGCTAGAGTTGAGTCCTCCTGCCCCCACCAAGTGGCTGAGATCTGAGTAAACCAGTTTTTCAGGCTTTTGTTTTCCGGAGGTTTTTTTGTTTGTTAGTTTGCTTTTTCTCACTGTGGCAGCTTTTGGTGGTTCTTTGGAGGTTTAGAGGAAAGCAAACTGCACCCAGAACTCCATCTCAGAGAGAAGCCTCAGTTGTTCCCTCTGAGTGCTCCAGAACACATAAATTCTCCTTCTGCCACTGGCACAGCATGTCCCCAGTCATGATCTCTGGGGTCACAGGAACTCTCACTTGTACCCAAAACCATGAGAAATACTAGCTGCGGCTGTCTGAGCAGGTCTGGACCACCAGAGAGGTTTCAAGCAGAGATAGTGCACTGAGATTTTCATGCTGGTCCAGGCCAAGAGTGCTTAGACTCTCTGGGTCCTACAGAGCATAGACTGTCTTGTGCCTGCACAGACCTCTCTCAGGGGAGAGTGTGGGGCATGACTCAGGCCCTGCTCGCACAGCGCATGTTCAGAGTGCAAAAGGCTCTGGTTCTGCTGGTTGGAATCCACAGCAGGCTCCCTCACCCTCACAGGCACTGACACCCAGATGCTCTCAGGGGCACTGGCATCTCAGGGACCAAGACCTGATTTCTTCACCATGCTCTCTGGTTCTATGTCAGCAGTGGCCGTCCTGGCTTTGTGGGCTTAAGTCCCTGTCCCTAACCACCCAATTTCACCAATTTCCCCTTAAGATTGTTTGCTCTTTTTTGGTGCTTTCAATCCGACTCCAAGTTAATGCTGGTCCCCAATCATAGGGCACTCCTATTAGGGTATTATTTTCCAATGGGTCACTTCAGGTGACTCCCTCTCCCTTTTGTTTATCTTCCACATTCAGTCTGATGTTCCCACTCTGCTTTACCTTTCCACTATCATCTTCTGCCCCCATAGAGATCCAGAAGTGTATAATTCTAATCTTAAGCTGATTTCATGGGTGATCAGAGTTCTTTGGTAGGTAATCAGCTCATTTTAGGGAACAGGTTGAAACAGTGCTTCCTACTTCTCTGCCATCTCGTCTCCCCCAATTATCTCCTCCTCTTAATGAGTTACTGAAATGGTATTATCTATTTTGTTTAAAACTTATGTTAATGTGTAAAAATATTTCTATTTTTTACTTATCTTTATTCTGTTTTTCAAGATCTATTATTTTTACCTGAATTTTTATTATTTAATTACCTAACACATTGGCTGATAAAAATTTATATTTCCTTCTGTCCAAATCAGAAGTTGACAGTTTTTCACTCATTTTATTCAAGTGCTACAAAGCATCTTTTAAAAATGCAGTTAAAATAGCTTATCCAGTTTAATAGATAATACATGCCTATTGAGAATGGAAAATAATATGGTCCTTTTTATAACTGTATATGATATATGATCGAGTATATTTATAACAGATGAACATTTCCATTTTTAATGGCATCAATGAAAACCAAATTCACTGCTTATAATTTTGCATATCTGAAAATAGAATCTGCATGGTCTAACTTCCAGTTCTTTGCATTTCAAATTCTATTTCTCCTCTACCACTCACATACTCCAGAGTATGTTAAAATGTCACATCTGGCTTTGCATCTCTCAATTTTGAAGCTGGCTGAATCAGCAGAATGGGAGGTACTTATATTCCTGAAAGTCATTTTAATATCAGGATGACTAGGAATAACTTAGTCATACAGGAAACTTACTATGAAGCAAATGAATACATTCTACAAAACTTAGTCTAAATATATCAGCAAGTGAGTTTCTCTTAGCTAGATCATAAAAGTGCATATAGCCTCTTCAAGTCACCCAACAAGAAAGAAAGTTGTTCAGTAAATCGTAAGTCAGAGTAAAAAGAGGTAGCAGTTTTAACTGATTCTGATTAAGATATCTCATGCTTTCAGATTTTATAGAAAATGTGACTTTGATGACACATTTATAGTCCCCCTCATTACTTCCAGAGCAGCCTTATTTTCAGGGTTTCTGAAGCTTAAACTTCACTAGCTTTATGATTAATCTGCTTGTGACTATAAGAGGGATACAATGAAACCACCTGCCTCATTTCTCTTAATTTTTTTCTTTTCTGTTAATTTACACTTTGACTCTTCCTTCTAGCTTGCATGATATTTAACCATTTGCCAATCTTGCATATTATATAACTGAATCTGTGGTTTTAAAATTTTGTTTATTTTCTGTTCTCTAGTCATTATTATTATTTTAATTCAAGCCCTTTGGTTATCATCTACTCTATCATCTATTCATTTTCCAACTAATGGCTACATCTCCTATTCCTTGTCTGCTCAATTTTGTTTCATACATGTTATCATATCAAGCTTTCAAATTATATGAAGACCTTTCAATTTATGTCATACCCTTGCCTTTCTCATACCCCTTTAATGTTCTCCATTGTCTACTGAATGTTATAAACTCCTAAGCCAGGTTCTAGGACGACCTATAATTTGTCTTTATTCTATATTTGCAAAAAATTAAAAAAGAAAGTGATTAACAAGGATCACATATTTTTATTACTACAAGTACTTATTACTTTCCTTGAGGCCATAGATTGTTGGTTACCTCATGCATCTGTAATCCTTAACATAAAAATGTACACATATTCAATTTTTGTTGAAATAAAGTGAAAGACAACAACATACTGTATTGATGTAGACACAAGGAATATTTGAATGGAATCTCTCCCTAAAAGTTGTAATTTATATCAGCCAAGCGTCTAGACACTTGCTGATGAGAAACATACTAACCTAAGTTCAGAAGTGATCAAACTTTATCAACTTCTTATGTCTACTTACAATGATCATTACTGCAAAATTGTTTTTATATTCATATCTAATACATTTTAGGAGCTACAGATGATTTTAGCATCCCTATTCCTTAATACTATTTTGAGAAAAGGAGTCCATTTCTGCATCAGTCAAAATTCAGTCTGGGAAGTATATCTACTCACCTATTTTGATTGATGTTTTTTTAGCATAGGTAATAGATCTTAGACAAATGTAGGCAAAAATGGAGAAGTATAGTTCTGGATGAGAGAATGAGAAGATCATAAAGTACTAGCCAATTCACCTGAAGCAATACTGTAGGAGGACAAAGTGAAGAATAAGAAATACCAAAGGAACCAAATACATCCAGTGTCAAAACGGACCTAAAAAGAAGTATTTCTGGAACATTCTATAGTAAGCTCTTGTACCTACATACTCATCACCACTGTGGATCTGAGACCAATCTTAGCAAAACCAATAGTCAGGAGGATAAACTGAATGTGGAGTGGAGAATAATGGGGAAACTTAGGGCCTTTGGCTTCTCTGGCCACAAGACTTTTCTAAAAGTGAAGTCTGCATGCTTCACATCAGCCTGCCAAAATTTGTGTGAGTTCTTCTTGGGGCCAGCTAACTATGGAGCATTAGGGCAAGAAGACTCAGGCAAGCATAGTTTAAGTCTTAACCAAGTTGTTATCATACAATATATTTTGCTATTGCTCTTGAAGAAATTCTTGTCAGTTTATGAACCCATGGCAATTTGTTAACTAGTGGCGGCTGGAAATTTTCTCTGGACAAACTAAATAACTGCAAAAGCAAGAGGCTTGATTTGGGGTTCATCCCAATTTTCATTATGAAAATTACTCACATTAAGGCCAATTTCAAGTCCCAAAATGATTTCACTGAACATAGAGTTAAGGAAAATGCTAACGGTAAGCTCTCCTCAATCTGTTTGAGCCAGTTCAAAACTCCACTGGTACCCTCTTCTCTTAATAATTGATATAAATGCTGTCTTTGTTGGCCTTGCAATTCAATTTTAACATTGACTATAGGAATACAGATTTTTGTCTATCTCACTTACCTCATTGTCCTGATATTGACTTAAAAATCCATAGACTTTTAGTTTTATTTAATCTGCAATTCTTTTTATTTTTTTTTAAGGATTTTATTTATTTATTTGACAGAGAGAGATACAGCCAGAGAGGGAACACAAGCAGGGAGAGTGGGAAAGGGAGAAGTCGGCTTCCCACTGAGCAGAGAGCTTGATGCAGGGCTTGATCCCAGGACACTGGGAATCAGGACAAAAGACAAAGGCAGATGCTTAATGGCTCAGTCACCCAGGCACCATTACTTAATCTGATTTTCATGAAAAAATGTGTTTTACTCCATTCTACTTAATCTAGGATTATACCATGAGACTACATATATATAGTCTCATGGCATACACACACACACACACACACACACACAATATATATATATATATATATATATATATATATATATATACCCATAAATTGACAATCTATCTATCTAGATATCTAATATCTATCTATTTTTAGATCTTTAGTTGAAGTTGCACCACCTTCAGTGGCACCTTAGTGTGTACTTTATTAAAATCTATTCTGCTGGGCACACAGTGGACCCTCTCAATCTAGAAAAGTATATATTTCAAGAAATGGAAATTGACTTGCATTATGTCATTATGTCTATAATAATCTGTGTGTGTCTGTGTGTGTGTGTGTTTTCATCTTTATTCCTAAAACTCTTATCTCTACTCTAGTCAAGTTTTTAAAACTTTATTTTCCAAGGAAATTATTCATTGCAGTTGGTTTTGAAATTTGATTGAGTATAATTTGGTGAATTAGTCTCATACTTTATTCCCCTAGGTAACATATCTTTGAAGTTACTTTACATAGTTTCCTAAACTGAGTTTTATGAATTTATTTTATAGAAAAAATATATTTATCTGCCAAACAAAGCAATTTAGTAATCAGTATGAAGCATTCATGTATCTACTTAATATACACAGATACTAATTGAATGGTTTGTAAGGAGAATCATTTGGTTCAAAGCACATCTGGTTTGTTGTGATTTCTTTTTAACTTCTGCCCTTTTATACATGCTTTAGATACCATGTATCTAGTAGCTAGTGAGTATCTTCTAAAATACACACTCGGAAATCACGTTTTGCTTGAAATGTTTGTTTTTCTTTACCTTTAATATAAATTTTCCTTTAAAAATATACAACTCTTTCAATGAGCTATTGTTTTTTTTTTCTAGATTACATCCCTGAATTAAAATGCTATAGAATTATAAAGATGCATGTTAGTTTTTCACTCATTCAATTTATACTTATTGCTCAGTCATTATTTGCCAGGCACTGAATTAAGCATTCAGGAAAGAGAAACAAAAGATATGATTTTTACCCTTTTTAATTCTCAATCTAGCAATGAAATGAGGCAAGTTAACACCAATTTTAATACAGTGAGATAAGTGCTATAAAATCAGAGAAGGGGAATGACGTAGAATGTGGGTATGTATAATATATTTTTATATTGTAGCCCTATGGCAACTGAATGTGTAGAGTTCTGTTTCCAGAAACATATTTTGTGATCAATAATGCATATTCTGCTATCTCTTCAATGCCTGACATTCAGGTCCCTGATTTCATATCTTTATAATAAAATTCTTCTCCATTTCTCTTTTCCCCCTAACATTTCAATTATCTTTCACTAATTTTATTATTAAATTTCAAAGAGATATTCCAGATTTTTGTTTTAAGAATCTTCCACTTGTGGAGCCACATTTTGGGACAGTGTTATTTCTTTGACAATTGTCTCACATCCCTGTTCTCTGTTCTCTCTAAAAGTCCTTTTGCTAAAATGTAGGAAATTTGCATTCACCAACACTGAAAGCTTGAGAAAATAATCTAGGGATTCTTTTGATATTCTTCATGCTGAAAAAAATTGTTTTTCCAATTGGAGAGTGAAATAAATATTTCAAATTTGTGATAATCCCTAAATACAAGGGGGGGGATAAATAAAACTTACTGAGTCTACTATGTGTTAATGTGTTAGGCCATTTAATTCTAACAACAGTCTGATGAACTTTGAATCACCAAAAATTGCTGGGCAACAGTCAATTATATAGTAAGTTTAATTCTGCACATCTGATCTTAGATTTTGAGGAAACCATGGTGCTTAAAATCAATTTTGTGTCACTACATTCAGAATTATGTTAGTAACTGATTTAAATTCCTATATTTTAATCAATTAACATTTTTACCTCCTCTCTCCAACACGCACACATATAAAATTCATACTTAGTTTATTTAAGCACTCACAGGTATGAACAATGAACTGAGTACATTAGTTAAGTCCTACTTATCCTTCACTTATTGTAGGAAGCCTGTTCTGAACACACAAGTCCAGAGAGGACTACATATTTTGTGTAACCCAGGGCAAAGTGAAAACATGAGGCCTCTTGGTCAAAAATTGTTAAATCTTAAAGAAAATGACAGCAAAGCAATAATCCAAACATAGAACTTTGTTTGACTATACTGATTGCATGTTCATAAAGATTGTTCTGAGTCCAGATTAAGTATTTTGCCTTTTAGTTAACTTACTGTACTTTGTTTTACTTATTACAGCAAATATGACATTCTAAGGTGATCTACTATATATTTGTCTGTTACCTATTGTACTAGTTTGCTAATGATGCCATAATGAAGTATCACAGACTGGGAGGCTTGAGCAACAAAAATGTTCTTACTATTATGAGGGAGGCTTTTCTCCTTGGCTTGTACATGGCTGTCTTAGCCCTTGGCTTGTACATTGTTTTCTCTTACCAGTGCCCAAATTCCCTCTTTTTATAAGATTACCAGTCATATGGGATAAAGACTCATGTTAATACCTCACTTTAACTTAATTACCTCTTTAAAAACCTCATCTCCAATTACAGTCACATTCTGAGGTCCTTGGAGTTAGGACTCTAATTAGTAGAACACAATTCAGCAACAACTCTGTTGCTCAACAGACTCTGTTCCTCAACAACTCTGTCACAGATACAGGTTCTCTTAGGTCAATGGTCCTAAGTTTGTTGTTTACCATAGTCAACTCAGCATCTACCTCATTCAATAGGAAAAAGTAAACCCACAAATATCTGGTAACTGAAAAAGTAAGGGAATCAATGTATGTGTGGATGTTTATGGTTACAGAGATGTTTATGGTCCATAGTCACAGGCACTTCAGAACCATGGTTCCTGAGATTGGGTAAGCGTTTTCTGAGAAAGTTAAAAAAAAAAAAATGCTAGATTGGTAAATGTAAATTTCATGAGATGATTAAGTCATTACCCAAAAGTTTTGTTTGACCTTTTGTCTCTGTCTAGATGGAATGTCAGGTAAAATATAGTAATTTAATAATTCTTTTAAAAACATAAATATATTTTAGAAAAGTTATTTTTTAAACTATTCAGTTTATACAAAAACATATAAGATAGTAAAGATTTTGAAAATTATTTTCAAGTGGAAATGAGAATTTTTCCAGCCAGCATTGTACTTTGGGTTAATGGATAATTTTATTACTTTAGATATAAAGGTGAATTTTATAACTTTATTCAAAATTTAGTTCTAATTTATCACTTACCAAATATTGCTGAAATATCAAAAACTCACTAGAGAGTATGATTTAATTTCAGGAAATATTGGGTCAAATGTATTACAAAGATTCATCTGCATATAAAAGACATTAGGCAATTAGATTGAAAATAACTCTTATAATGCAATCTACATAATCTTTGAAAGATGGTGTGCTCTAAACTGAATGAGGTAGATATTCTTTGAAGTAATAGACTTCAACTGTTTTTTTTTTTTTTTTCTTAAATTCTGGTAATAAAGTAACTAAAATCTATTAGGCAGATGTTAAAATTAGAAATCAATTAACTTGCACATAGCTCTAAATTGAAAATTGTCTCCTGGAACCAAGGACAAAAATAATATTTTAAGTAAGTTTGCTTCTACTGGATTCTATTGGGCCTTTTGAAAATATTACTCAAAAGTTTTTTGCTTATCTTTTGAGATAAAAATAGTATTCAACTGGTGTTCCTTCTCTTTCATATTTTTTCTAGCTATTTAGTTAGAACCATGACTGAGGCAAGATGCACAAATCTGAAAGGGTCTTAAAATGGACTAAGCCCCCAAATTCCACAGATAGAAATTGCTAGTCCATCCATCTGTTTTTACTCAATGTGACCTTGGTTATTTCCATAGGGTAGAAAATGAGTATCTCATTTCTGTTCCACCACTAAGCTCTGGGTCCAACTTTTCTTTTACCTGTTTGTTTCTCCAAAATATACTATTGAAAATGTGTTATTTTGAGGATTCTAAGTATAAATTTCATAAAGAAAATATAAAAATAACATTTTATAATTTTAATGGAATACAACAGAAGAACAAGAATAAAAGCAGTAAAAGTATAAGGGACAAATTTAATGAACTGTTCCTTAAAAATGTGTAAGATCCCAAAGCATCATTTTACTTTAAGTCAGTCTTTCTTCCATTTTATTGTGTCATCCTCATTTCTCAATACTTATTTTATCCATTTTAAATGCATATTATCTAATATATTGATCATGCTCAGATAAGCTGTTTTAAATCTAGGTTTTATATTTTATTATCATTCTTTACTTTCCTTTTTAATTTGTGTATAATCAAACAAAATACAATTATTTTGTTTTTTTTTTTTAAGATTTTATTTATTTATTTGCTCGAGAAAAAGAGTGTGAGCAAGCAAGAGAGAGAACACTAGTGGCAGGCAGAAGCAAAGGGAGAAGCAGACTTTCTGATGATCAGGGAACCTGATGCAAGGACTGAATCTAAGATTCCAGGATCATAATCTGAGCTGAAGGTAGACACTTAAACTACTGAGTGACCCAGGCACCCCCAAATGCAATTATTTTAAAATTCACAATGTATGTGGTAGAGGAAAATATATTATTTCAGATAGTATGACAACTTCAAATTTGGAACTTATCTCTAATTAGTAATAATTTTCAATAATAGCCATTTTCATTTGAGGAAGAAATAATTCTGAGGTATATAAAGAGATTTCAAATAAATAATGCAGTAGTAATTAGACATAGGAAGAGATTGTTTATTCCTCTTTACTGATAACCTTCACTGGAAATTCCCTAGAATATTCATGTTAAAATATGCTAAATTTTGATATATACATAAGATGTATGTTTTGATTAAATTAATTTATTATAATTATCCATTAAGCTCATGCTAAGTATATAAATAATACATTTAACACTATAATAGTCTTTTACATAAACTTTTAAGTTGTACATTTTAAATCATTATGTAATTTGCTGAGAATAGCTATTATCCTCTAAAATTATAGACTCTTCCATCATTTGACTTCTGGGGACTTGTATTGCTATAACTGTGATTGTGATAAATTATAAATATTGATCATTTAAACTACAGTTCAGAATCAAAATCAATGGTATAAAATCTTGCACATTTTTATAAAGATCCTGATAAATTAACTTGGGTTTTGAAATCATAGTTCAAGTACATAAAGTATAATTTTTAAAATATTCTTGCTCAATTCTATTGGAAAGATTTTATGGTTTTAATTATTGCAAATCTGAAACATCTGGTAAATTATCATTTTTTTTCATTAGAGAACACTGAGAAAAGTTATTGTTATACTTGCTTTTGGCATGTTTTAAAGTGGTTAAATTTCATGCTTACTTTTCATACTCACTGGGACCATATGCTATAATTATCGAAGTGAGGTCACCAAAAGGTGAGAAAAGTAAAATTCTGTATGAAAATATTTCTAAGAACTTCTTGTACAATGTTTGAAGCACTGTTAATAAGAGTAGGGAAAGTCGACATCCATAACAACTCCGATGGTATTAGTTATTTTCACAATTTTTTTTTCAAAATAGATAAAAGAGTATGCTTCACATTTTTTTCCAAATAGATAAAAGAATATGTTTTTTATCCTTACCCGTATCAAATGTGAAAAAGAGAAAAATAGAAGTCACATACTAGATGAATAATCTCTATGTCACCCTATGTTGCCTCTATAGACATCCTCAATTGTAGGCAATTAAGGGATTACCTCACAGGAACAAGAAGAAAGATAGTCAACCTTTGAGATAACACACACTGGCTTTAAGTAGATGCCTGAGGAGATTTTTTAGGATTTATTTTATAGATACC
Source organism: Taxidea taxus jeffersonii (assembly GCA_003697995.1). Lineage (NCBI taxonomy): Eukaryota > Metazoa > Chordata > Mammalia > Carnivora > Mustelidae > Taxidea > Taxidea taxus. The sequence goes on along the minus strand of ML105043.1, from coordinate 21,543 downwards.
ACTGTAAAACTAAATATTTTATTTTCCTTACTCCTCGCTTTTCTTAGTTCATCCTAAATATTAGAAACATTACAACCTTCTTGAAAGATTATTAAGGTGGATAACTCCTAGGGATCCCAATCTACTGCAGAAGACTTCCAAAAGATATCAATGACTAATAGCCAAAGGTAGTGTTTAAAGTTAATAAAGGTGCCCCCAAAAAGGTGCCTCTTAAGTATTTTTTTTTAAATTAAAGAATCACTTGAGGATTTCAAGTGCAAAATGTCTTCATCTCAGTGTTAGGTCTTAAATGTATAAAACCAAATTTAAATTCCTTAATTAAAAATACATTTTACAGGGGGTGCCTGAGTGGCTCAGTGGGTTAAGCTTCTGCCTTTGGCTCAGGTCATAATCTCAGGATTCTGGTATCAAACCCCACATCAGGCTCTCTGCTCAACAGGGAGCCTTCTTCCCCTCTCTCTCTGCCTGCCTCTCTGCCTACTTGTGATCTTTGTCTGTCAAATAAATAAATAAAATCTTAAAAAAAATAAAAAATATGTTTTACATTAATTAGGTTACTCATTATGCTCATGCTTAATATGCTTCTGTTTTCCTAATTTGGAACCTCTTAAAATATCTATGGTGCAATAAAATTTAACTTCCATATTGAGAGGAAATACATTTCTCTTTAGGCACTCAGATCACACAATTTCTTCCTTAGTTCTTTTTCTTTCTTTTCTGCCTTAATGTTCATGTATCTGTCTGTATCATTGTAGAGAGTGTTGAATAGGCATAGATGTTTTACACTTAGAGTACAGTCTAGTGGATGAAAAAAATAAGACTTAAGCATCTGTTATAATTATTATTCAACAAACTCCAAAGTAAACTTCACCAAAATTATATAAGCACAACTAAAGATATCAATATATATAAAGATATTAAATTACTATGTTTTTTGTTGTCTTAAATTTTTTTCTATAAGACAGTTTATCAAAAACTTACATTGTCATCCACCTTATCATAATCAGTTCTTCTTAATGTTCATCTGTAAACAGTGATACTCAAGTAAGTTATACAGCAGAGGAATTAGTTTTCTTTTGGGGGGAGTTGTCAAATGATTTATTAAAAGACTTTTCTCTGTAGTCTTTAAATAGCAGTAAGATTGGCAACCATCTACAAATTTAACTTTAGCAACATATTATGAAACGTTTTCAATTTTTGAGAGACATCAAAATATGTCATATTCTTTAGACCACAGAAGACTTTGTAACACTCTTCAGCCTTTCAAATGGCATTTCTAATGTGCGTACTTGTTTTCCAAAACCTCTCATCAACTAGCTTTATAGTATAATAAAAGTATACTTTTAAGTACTTGCTATCCAGGAACTTAAAGATGGAGCAATAAGTACAGTTTTCCTTTAATAATTTTATAATTATATAATTTTATAGTATAGTATTTGTATAAACTAAAAGTTACATTCAACAAACAAAGAAACAAACTTGCAATTGGAAGGTAGCAAAGATCCCAAGAAGAAAGCAATAGTCAAGCAGAAAGGGAGCTAAGAAAAATGCTAAGTAGAATGTCTGGGTTGAATAACAAGAATTGGCATTCAAGGTCTTTCTAAGAGGAGGCCTTCCAAGGAGGAAATGCAGGAAGTAGAGATTTTAAGATTCCAAACACTACTCAAGTCTCTGACCACTAAATTATACATCGAGAGGGTAAACTAAAGGTAGCTTACAGATAAAATTAAGAACTAAAGTGAGATTTGAGCTATCATCCATCAGAGAATGAATTTAATGTTTGAATCTAATCAAGCTAATTGCCTGATAAAACAAAAAACACTCACACTCTTGGGAGATATATAGTAGAATACAAAGTCTCTAAAGCATAACACACATCATCTAAGATACATCTAAAATTAGTAAACACATAAAGAACAAGGAAAGGCTATTCAATTTTCTAGAAACAGCAAGAGGACAAGCTCACGGTGAATGACCCAGTTGCTACAGTTGTTAGACCAAAACTAAAATAAGCTATTATAAGTATGCTTCATGTGGTAAAACAAAACATGCCTTTAGAGAATAAAATAATAGAAAACCTCAGTGGAGAAAGAAAATATAAAAAGAACCAAATGGAAATGTGGAACAGAAAAATATGGTATCTTCAGTAAAAATATTACTGATAGAATTAATAGGAAAATAAAGATGACATCAGAAATGGCCTGTAACTTCCCTCCAGCCATCCTTCCCACCCTCCCTCTCTCTTAATTTAAACACTAGTAAAATGCAATTTTATATAACAGTGTAAAACATTTTTTTTTAGATTTTATTTTTTTGACAAAGAGAGACACAGTGAGAGAGGGAACACAAGCAGGGGGAATGGGACAAGCAGGCTTCCCATGAGGAGGGAGCCCAATGCAGGGCTTGGACCAAAAACCCTAGGGTCATGACCTGAGTCAAAGGCAGATGCTTAATGACTGAGCCATGCAAGAGCCTGATAAACATATTTTTTTTTAACTTTTATTTTACTTAAATGTTTATTCTGTCTGCCACAATGGAATAGATCCATAGCAACTTTTTAAATGTTGGCATAACATCCATTTATAAAGTTCTAATTTGATTTAGGAAAGTAATTGTCTACTGTAATTTTAATTAAACCTTTTGCAAGCCTTCTTGATCTTAACTGTCCAACTGACAGTTAAGTATGGTATAACTGAACTTCTTGGCTTCTTGTTTTTTAGGTAGTGACATTAGACTAGTTTGGATGAATGAGTTGGGAATAAAGCTATCTGCCTCACTTCAAGCCAAAGCACGAACAACCCTCTGCACTCTTTCCTTTTGATGAAAACTTGCAACATTATAGTTAATGACCGAGCCAACCAAATCACGTAAATTATGTGGAAAAGAGATTCTACTGGCATTCTATGGATGTATAAAATAAATGAGATATACAATCTATTGTTTTAAGTTAGTAGGGTTGGTACAGAATTTAGCACTTTGATGTGGGGTGCTGTTGCAAGACAAAGTTCAAACACGTGATATAAACTTAGGACCCAGGAGGCAAAGAAACTTTTACTGGAGACTAAAAGGATGGTAATCCATACTATGCAATGGAAACACTCAATAACACAAAGAAACACAAGAAAAATATTCACTCTACTAATAAAAGCAAGTCTATATTAAAAATGGAAAGAGGAGATTCAAATTCTGCACTGAATATGAAAAATTTATAAGTTTTTTCAAGCATTCTTTTACTGCTATCTGGAGTTTATAACTTTCTGCAAAACAATTTGGTAATATGAGTATTTTGGCGATATGAAGATTATATTTTATTTGTTCATTTAAATTAACAATGTGATAACTCTGCTTCTAGGGATATGAATAAAAAAGTATCAAGAGCATTAAAAACTTTATGAAGTCAAATATTACTGTATATTTTATAATTATCCAAATTGTGACCAAATGCTCACTATGTTTGCATGGAATGAACAATGGGAAATACTCAGAATTAAAATTTCAGAGATATTTAATGGCATTACAAAATATATGGATATAACATTAGGTGCAAAGAAAGTAAAAAACTTGCTCAGTGAGGACTCCACCAGATAAAAATAAAACAGTAGAGTATCCAGTTTGAGAACAGTGTTTCTCTCTGATGGTACCATCATAACCTTCTGCCACTTTCTTCTTGGACTAGACTGTGTTTTCTATTACTTTTCATAAGAAGAATTTAAACATTGACTTACACTTTTGGATTTATCATTTGAATCTATTAAATATATGAAATACAATACAATTTTCTAAGAATATGTACAATTATCTAAAAATTGTGTCTCAACACATGTAAATAACATTCGGTATCAAATGTCCTGCTTAAAAACTCTTTTCATTTGTCAAGGTCCAATGATACCACAGTCTGAAGTGACAGTAATTCTCCTTTATACATACAATTTTCTCTTTTTGTTCTTAAGTGTTTGTTTTCCTAGAAGTTCCCTTAAGTAGTAGACAATAATATAGACTCATTGAAGGTGAGCAAAATATAAGATGCTCAGCCTGAGTTGATATTTAGAAACCTTAAATTATGTTTCCCTCCTTTGAACAATAGCTCAGAAAGGTAAAAAAAAGGAAAAAAATACTTAGAAACATGGAAAACTTAAGCTGTATATTTTCAAATTCTATGTATATACATGGAACAACATTTTCGTGATTCAGGCAACTTGAAACAAAATCCTAATATTATTAAAATAAACTCTTGTTAAATGTTATGTCAAATTATCCAAAAGAAATATTTTATTTTCTTTACAATTAGCCAATGTTTTTATAAAATGCAAAATGTAAAACTTTTGGATCAATTGTGTTTTAGAAATTCTAAGGTTATTTACTTTTGGCTATTAATTTACACAAATTTGAAAATGTAAGAAATTGCTTTATATATTTGATATATATATGATAACAGTATCATTTGTTTTGAGAATAATAAAAATAGCTGTAAGATTTTTCTCCTATAATGTTGAAGAAAGCTAGCCAAACTATTATTTTTTTCCCTCTCAATTCACAGACCAAAAAAATATGCATACACTAAAATGCACACATGCATTCACACAAGCATGCAAACAAACACCTGCAGGCACATCTCAGTAACTGGTGTGGAGTAAAAGAGGGAAAAATGGGTGGGAAAAAAAAGAATGGGTATATTAATAGGTATTTTGGAAGAAAATGGAGTAATCTTTATTCACTGAAAATTTTTATGTGAATTAAATATTTCTATCCATGAAGTTTGCAATTTAAAATGTTTTAGTGGACAGAATGGACTTATGGGAACAGATTATCACTTTCTCCTTTGCCTGATAATTCCTTGACCTTGGCTAAGTTACTGAAGATATATGAACATCAATTTTCTCCCTTGAAGTATTGATCTTGGTTACATAGTAACGCCCAATAAATGTTAGCTCCTCCCCTGAGTTATTCCTTTACTTTCATGCCTGATTTGCTAATTCTTGACTTTCTGCACTTTACAACATTGTCTCAGAAAAATCGTATTTGCTTTGATCTCTATGTGCAGTTCTCTTCCAGGATGTCTTATTTTTGACCTTTAATTATCTCTATTGTTAATAACTCATCATCTTCTTAACTCTTAAATATACGCAGTCCTTTGCATTATGTCTTTGATTCTTTATTCTTCACATGTTCTCTTCTCTAGAGCTTCCCCATTCCCTCAGCTTCTAGAATGACAGTGCTTAGGACCTTTAATTTCTTGCTAATTAGGTATTATACTGGTATTTTAAGTGTTGAATAATAGAAAATTTGTATGTATATTGTTCTTTCTTCATTTCCTGGCACATGTACCTAAAACCCTTGCCATTTCCCAAGCAATGAGAGCACTAGGAACATCCTTTGTTTTAACATTTGGTCTTTGACCCACAATTCCTAAGACTAACTTCTTAAATCCCTTGGAATTTCCTGGATGATAGGAATGTCTTTTTTTGTTTTGTTTTGTTTTGTTTTGTTTTGTTTGTTTGGTTGGTTGTTTTGTTTGTTTGCTTTTGTTTCTTTGTTTTAATTTTTTATTATTATGTTCAATAACCAACATGTAGTACATCATTAATTTTTTGATGTGGTGGTCAATGATTCATTTGTTGTACATAACAGCAAGTGCTCATCACAACATATGCCTGCTATAATACCGTGTAACCCCCCAAACTCCTCTGTTCTATAACCTTCAATTTGTTTCCTGGAGTCCAGAGTCTCTCATGGTGGTTTCCCTGTCTGATTTCTTCCCATTCAATTTTTTCTCCCTTCTCCTATGGCCCTCTGCATTTTTCCTTATGTTCCACCTATGAATAAAACCATAGGATTATTATCTCTCTCTGCTTAATATATTTCAGTAAGCATAATCCCCTCCAGTTCCATCCATATCAATGCAAAAGGTAAATATTCATTCTTTCTGATGGCTGAGTATTATATTGTATATATGAACCACATATATCCACATATATTTTACATATATGAACCACTGAGTATCTATTGTATATATGAACCACAACTTCTTTATCCATTTATTGTTGAAGGGTATCTCAGCTCCTTTCACAGTTTGGCTATTGTGGACATTGCTGCTATGAATATTGGGGTGCATACACCTCTTTTTTTCACTACATCTGTATCTTTGAGGTAAACACCTAGTAGTACAATTGCTGAGTCATAGGGTAGCTCTATTTTTAAAGTCTTGAGGAAACTCCATACTGTTTTCCAGAGTGGCAATAGCAACTTGCATTCCCACCAACAGTGTAAGAGGGTTCCCATTTCTCCACATCTTCTCCAACACTTATTTCCTGTCTTGTTAAATTTTGTCATTCTAACTAGTGTAAGATGGTATCTAACTGTGGTTTTGATTTGTATTTCCCTGAAGGTGAGTGATGTCCAACATTTTCTCATTTGTTTGTTAGCCATTTTTATGTATTCTTTGGAGAAAGGTCTGTTCATGTCTTCTACCCAGTTATTGTCTGCATTATTTGTTTTTGGGGTGTTGAATTTGATATATTATTTATAGATCTTGGATAAAAGCCCTTTATCTATAATAGCAGTTGAAAATATATTTTCCCATTCTATGTGTTGCCTCTTAGTTTCATTGACTGTTTCCTTTGCTGTGAAAAAGCTTTTTATCTTGATGAAGTCCCAAAAATTCATTTTTGCTTTAGTTTCCCTTGTTTTTAGAGATGTGTCTTAAAAAAAGTTGCTGTGGCTGATATCAAAGAGGTGCTGTTTATGTTGTCCTATAGGACTTTTTTTTTTTTTTTAATGGATCCTCTCTCACATTTACATCTTTCATCCATTTTGACTTTATCTTTGTGTATGGTGTAAGAGAATGGTCCAGTTTCATTCATCTCCATGTGGCTGTCCAATTTTCCTAGCATTCTTGATTGAAGAGACTGTCTTTTTTCCATTGGATGTTCTTTCCTGCTTTGTCAAATATTAGTTGACCATTGAGTTGAAGATCCATTTCTGGAGTCCTTCTTTTATTCTATTGACCTATGTGTCTGTTTTTGTGTCAATACCATGCTGTCTTGATGATTAAAGATTTGTAATATATATTAAAGTCAGGCATTTAGATGCCCCCGGCTTTGGTTATCTTTTTTTTTTTTTTTAACATTCTTCTGGCAATTCAGGTTTATTTCTGGTTCCATACATATTTTAGGATTTTTAGTGCCAGCTCTGTGAAAAATGTCTATACTGTTTTGATAGGGATTGCACTGAAAATGTAGATTGTTCTGGGCAGCATAGACATTTCACAATATTTATTCTTCCAAATCATAAGCATGGAATGCTTTTCCCATTTCTTTATGTCTTCCTCAATTGCTTTCATAAGTGTTCCTTAGTTTCTAGAGTATAGATCTTTAACCTCTTTGGTTAAGTTTACTCTTAGGTATCTTATGACTTTGGTGCTATTGTAAATGGAACTGATTCCTTAATTTCTCTTTCTTCAGTTACATTTTTCGTGTATAGAAATAGAACTGATTTCTATGCATTGTTATTATATCCTGGCATATTGCTGAATTCCTGTATAATTTCTAGCAATTTTGGCATGGAGTCTTTTGGGTTTTCCTCATAAAGTATCATGTCATCACAAAGAGTGAGAGTTTGACTACTTCCTTTGTCAATTTGGATGCCTTGTATTTCTTTTTGTTGTCTGATTCCTGAGGCTAGAACTTCTAGTACTATGTTGAACTATAGTGGTGAGAGTGGGCATCCCTGTCATGTTCCTGACCTTAAGAGAAAAGCTCTCAATATTTCCCCACTGAGAATGATATTTGCTATGGGCTTTTTCATAGATGGTTTTTATGATATTGATGTATGTTTCCTCTATCCCTATACTTTGAAGAGTTTTAATCAGGAAAGGATGCATATTTTGTCAAAAAAAATTTTTTCTGCATCAGTTGGTGGTATCATATGGCTCTTGTCTCTTCTTCTGTTAATGTGATCTATTACATTGATTGATTTGCAAATGTTGGACCACTCTTACATCCCAGGAATAAATCCCACCTGGTTGTGGTGAAAAATCCTTTTAATGTACTGTTGGATCATATTGTCTTGCATCTTGTTGAGTATTTTGGCATTCATGTTAATCTGGAATATTGGTCTGTAATTCTCCTTTTGATGGGCTCTTTGTCTGGTTTTGGAATCAGGGTGATGCTAGCCTCATAGAACGAGTGTGAAAATTTTCCTTCCATTTTTTTATTTTTTATTTTTTTGAAACAGCTTCAGTAGAATAAGTATTATTTCTTCTTTAAATATTTGGTAGAATTCCCCTTGAGAAGCCATTTGGCCATGGACTCTTGTTTCTTGGACTATTTTTTTTTTTAAGATTTTATTTATTTATTTGACAGACAGAGATCTCAAGTAGGCAGAGAGGCAGGCAGAGAGAAAGGTAGAGAAGCAGGCTCCCTGCCAAGCAGAGAGCTAGGTGTGGAGTTCAATCCCAGGACCCTGGGATCATGACCTGAGCTGAAAGCAGAGGCTTTAACCCACTGAGCCACCCAGGCACCCATCTTGGATGTTTTTGTTTGTTTGTTTTTACTTTTTCAATATCTCTGCTGGTTATTGATCTGTTTAGTTTGTCTATTTCTTCCTGTTTTAGTCTTGGTAGTTTTTAAATTTCCAGGAATGCATCCATTTTTTACAGGTTGCCTAGTTTGTTGGCATATAGCTACTGGTAATAAATTCTAATAATTGTCTCTATTTCCTTGGTACTCTCTTATCATTCATGATTATTGGCATATAGCTGCTGGTAATAAATTCTAATAATTGTCTCTATTTCCTTGGTATTAGTTGTGATTTCTCTCTTATAATTCATGATTTTATTAATTTGGGTCCTTTCTCTTTTCTTTTGGATATGTCTGGCCAGAGTTTATCAATCTTATTAATTCTTTCAGAGAACCAGCTTTTAATTTCATTGATCTGTTCTGCTGTTCTTCTAGTTTCTATTTCATTGATTTCTGTTCTGACCTTTATTATTTATCTTTTCCTACTTGGTTTATGCTTTATTTGCTGTTCTTTTCCCAGGTCATTTAGGTGTAAGGTTAGCTTGTACATTTTGGATTTTTCTAATTTTTTGAGAGGTTTGGATGGTTATGTACCTCCATCTAAGGACTGCCTTTGCAGTATCTAATAGGGTTTGAACCAACATGTTTTTATTTTTGTTGGCTTGCATGAATTGTTTAGGTTCCTTTTTAATTTTCTGGTTGACCCATTCATCCATTCATTCTTTCACAGTATGCTCTTTAACCTCCAAATCCCTTCAAAAATTATTTTTGTAGTTGGGTTCCAGTTTTAAAACATTGTAGTCTGAAAATATGCAGGGAATAATCTCAATCTTTTGCTATTGGTTGAGACCTGATTTGTTTACCCATTATGTGATCTATTCTGGAGTTCCATGTGTGCTCAGCATATTGATAACAATACATTAATAGTGGAGACTTCAACATTCTGCTCACAGCAATGGACAGATCATCTAAGTAGATCAGCAAAGGAATGAGAGCTTTGAATGACACATTGCACCAGATGGACTTCATAGATATGTACAGAAAATTCCATCCAAAGTCAACAGAATACTCCTTCTTCTTGAGCACACAGAACTCCAGAATAGATCACATACTGGGTAAACAAACATTTGTGTCCAAAAGGAAGAGAGGACTCTTCCCAAAAACAATAAAAATAAGTCAATACCCTGTCATATAATAGAGAAGCTTTTTCATCCAATCTGAAACCCTGTGTCTTTTTATGGGAACTCTTGGAGTAACTATTTTTTAAAGATTTTATTTATTTATTCATTAGAGACAGTGAGAGAGAGAGAGAGAGGCAGAGGCCAAAGGAGAAGCAGGCTCCCCACTGAGCAGGGAGCCTGATGCAGGACTTGATCCCAGGACCCTGGGACCATGACCTGAGCCAAAGGCAGACCCATAACCATCAGAGCCACCCAGGTGCCCCTAGAGTAACTATTGGAATATATAAATTTAGTGCAATTGTATTACCTGTCAAGGCCTTGTTTCTGTAGATTGTTGTTTTCTGGTCTATATTGCTCTTGGGGATTTCTCTTCACTTACATAATCCTCCTTAATATTTAATGCAGGGCTGATTTGGTAGTCACATATTCTTTCAGTTTCTGCCAGTCCTAGAAGCTCTTTATCTGTCCATCAATTCTGAATGACAACCTTGCTGGATAAAGTATTCTTAGCTGCATGTTGTTCTCATTTAGTACCCTGAATATATCCTGCCAGCCCTTTCTGGCTTGCCCAGGTTTCTGTGGATGGGTATGATGTTATTCTGATGTTCCTCTGTTCATATGTTCGAAACCTCCTCTCCCTAGGTACTCTCAGGATAGATTCTTTGGCTGTACGATTAACAAGCTTCTCTATTATATGATCTATTTTTATGGTTTTTGGGAGGAGTCCTCTCTTTCTTTTGGACACAAATGTTTGTTTCCTTCCCCAGATTAGAAAAGCTCTCAGCTATGATTTGCTCAAATATAGCTTCAGTTCCTCTCTCTCTTTCCATCCCCTTGGGGATTCCAATTATTTTTACATTGAAACATTTCATGACATCATTAATTTCTCCAAGCTTTTTTTTAATGGGCTACTGGCTGCCTATCTCTGTTTTCCTCAACTTCATTCCTTCCCATCAGTTTATCTTCTAGATCACTTGTTCTCCCTTCTGCCTCATTTACCCTGGCTGTTAGAGTAACCAGTTTAGACAGCATATCATTCATTGCATTTTTAAGATTGGCCTGATTAGATCTCATTTCCTCCCTTAGAGATTCTATATTCTCACTACTGCTTTTTTCAAGCCTAGTTATTTATTTTATGATTGCTATCCTGAGTTCTATTGCTGATATCTTGTTTATATACATACTCATTAGTTTTGTGACTGAGGATATTTTCTCTGCTTCTTTTCTTTGTTGAGAGTTCCTCATCCTAGTCATTCTGTTGAGGGATGTTGAACAAATGGACAGAGTCCAAAATAACCCTGACCCAAACAAAATGTAGCCTAGAAAAAATCCAAAGTGGTCAGAAGCTACATAGATATGCAAACAAAGCCAAGATGATCCAAAACAATTTTTAAAAGGCAGGGAGGGGAGAGACTATAATCTCTCAGGGTGGACAAAGCAGGTTGATCTGCCTGTTCCTGATTGAGTTTTGGCCTCTGTATTAGAAGACACTATATCCTAAAATTGCAAATAAATTAAAAATCACATATATATCATGATAAAATTGAATAGAGTGAAAAATTGACTAGTATGGGGAAAAAATCTATAAAATATAGATGTGAAAAAATTAAAATTAAAAATTTACTTAAAAACATAAATTTGGAAATAACAATCTATTTGAAATGGGAACAGGGTAAGAAAAGAAAAGAAAAAAAAAAAGAAGAAAGAAAGAAAGAAACACAAAACTTTAGCCTGAAGTATAAATGAGTCATGTGGAAAACTTTGGAGCTCAATATATTATTTTCCCCTGGTGCTGGAGTTTGACAGTCCTGTGGGAAATAAGCTTGTCATTCACCTGTCCTTCCAGTTTGTCTTCTGGAGCAGAGGCCTAATACTCAGCTTCTTAGGCATCCTTGCCAGGGTGGAGTTACCCCACCCCTCGTCCCGAAGATGGACTTAATGAGATCTGCGTGGCTTTGTTCCCTGGTGGCTTTCTGCTCTCTTTAGAGGGTCAGAGCAAATATTGCCCTGGGGGAATCTTTGGCCCAGAGTCACAAGTTCATGGTCTCCTTTCTTCAATAACCTCTCCAGGTTAAAACATTCAATTTCTGTGTGTACCAAACTCCACAGACTTGTGCTATTTACACCCACAGCAATTCTCCTAGGGGAGTTCTGGGGACCCAACAGTGTTTCTGTGCTTTGTGACTTTGAAATTGTGAGTGGCTATGGGTTCACACATCTCCCAGGTCAAGACTGGGTGCTCCGCAGTGCCCTTTCAGGGGCCACACCTCCCTGAGAGCTGTTGGCCTGTTGTGGGTGCAAGTGTTTTGCATCTCCCATGGAATGTTAAACAGCTCACACCTTCTGGTCCTTTTCAGGGTGCTCAAGCAGAGAGTGGTCTCCCTACCAGCCCAGCACATGAAATATGATGACCAAAACTGAGAGTCCCTTCCGGGTTGGTTGACCATAACCAGTCTCCCTGCTCCACTGCTTGGGCATTCTGTCAATTCAGGCTCCCCTGTTCTTTCTGTGTCACCTGTCATCCTGAGACCACAATAATCCACCTTGAATTCTGCACTATTAATCCCCTGTGCCCTTTTCAGAAAGGGATGTCTCTCACCGGAGAAGATTACTAAGGGTCCCAATTTTTTGCTCTGTTATTCAATCACTTTCCAGTGGACAGTTTATGAAGGGTCCCTACCCCCTCCATTTATTTTCCAATATTTCCCCCAAAGATTCAAAGTTACACAACACCTACCTTGCAAAAAGTAGTCATTTTTCTGCTCAGAGATCCAGATAAATCTTCTTACATTTTGGGTTGAATTTGTGTGCATTCAGAATGTTTTGAGAGATATCCAGGTAAATTCAAGGGACCAGATGAAACAAGCTCCCCTACTTTGCCACCATCTAGGAATAACTTTTGTTCTAATGATATGACCCTCAGTGAACCTCAGATGGGGGCTAATCTTCAGAAAGAATAAGCCATGACTAGAAGCTTGGAACTCTCAGCTTCACCCAGCATTCCTCAGAAACAGGAGAGGGGCTAAAATTGGAGTTAATGATCAATCATATCTAGATGATGATGCTTCCATAAAAATCCAAAAGTATGAAGTTGGGTGAATACAACTAAGTGTCTGGAGTCAACATACACACATTTTATGGGGCTGGAAGCTTCAGCACTAGGGGCCCTTCCAGACTTTTCACAATGAATCTCTTATCTGGCTGTTCATCTGTATCCTGTTATATAATAAACCAATAAATGTAAATAAATATTCCCTGAGTTATGGGAGCTGTTCCAGTAAATTGCTGACCCTGAGGAGGAAATCATGGGAACCCTAACTTAATACTTAGTTGGTCAGAAGTACCAGGGACTTGTCATTGACATCTGAAGTGGGGATGGACATCTTGTGGGACTGAGCCCTTAATTTGTTTGGATCTGTCTTTAGCTCCACAGAGATAGTGTTAGAACTAAATTGAATTGTAGGACACCTAGCAATGTCAGAAAATTGGTTGGTGAGGGAATAAACCCACATATCTGGTGTCAGAAATGTTGTGAGTATGAGAGAAGAAAACTGATTTTTCTTAATATTCTAAGTTAATCATATTGGATAAAACCTATCATCTTCTGTCTCCTTCTATCTTTGCCTTTTGTTATTCTTGCTTGTAATGTTAGTTGTTTTTTTTTTTTTAATTAGTCAAGCATACATCCCTAGATGTTGTTTTATTTTCCAACATTCTGCACCATGTTACCAAGTTAAGTGTTTCTGTCCTAGCAATGTCTACTCTACCAATTTTTTCTTCTTTCTCTAATTATTTAACCACCATTTGTATTTGCAAAATCTTTTTTTTTTTTAATTTCCAGTGGTCTTTGGGACTTATTTGACTTTGGTATGTGATGCCTATTGCTGATTCTTCACAGAACACCATGTTGTCTTCTACTTTGGACCAAATATTAGTAGGTTTGGAATACATACTTGTGTGCTGAAAAATAGTGTTCAAGGTATGTCAACTGCACTAAATAAGATGGTACCAGAGGGTTTCAAACTTCAACATTATGTTGTGGCAACATCATTTCTTCTTTGAGAATATAGGTCTTTGGTTTTACTTCAATGATGAGTCCAGAAAATATGATGCCTTACTTTTACAATATTTCCATGGCTTGAGCTTTTAATAAAAATAACAAATACGTATTATTATTCTGGAGAACAACCTGAGGACACTTCTTGTCTCTTTTCACACTTTCTCCCTAAGTGATATCATTCTTTCTTGCACTTTTAAATATCATTAATATACTAAATCTGAAACAGATCTTTATTCTGATTTCCAGAATCATATACAGAACTGTATTTACTTGACATTCCCATGTGGATGTCTAATGGGCTTTCAAATATAATGTGTTGTTTGTTTTTCCTTATGACATAAAAGGCATTGTGTATACTCATAGTTATCTCACATGATTAGAAGTCTATCCATTCACAAAGATCTCCTTAGGAACTCAAACCAATGACCAGACAATTCAGGTAGGTGTATCAAATATATACCTTATTTATGTTCCCTCCTTCTGACTCTTATTCTGTAACTCCTGCCAATTATATCTCATCCTTAGTGAAATGGTTAAAATGCACCTATTACAGTTACCAAACATCTACTCTTGCTTCTTGTAAAATCATTTTCTATATAGCATCAGCAGTATGCAAAACTATAATCTAGATATATCAAGTCCAGTGTTTAAAATCCCTGAGAAACTTTTTTCAAATTTTCTTTATTTTTTTTTAATTTTTAAACTTTTTTTAAATTAAAATTTATTTTCTCAGTGTTCCAAGATTCATTGTTTATGCATCACACCCAGTGCTCCATACAGTATGTGCCCTCCTTAATAGTCGCTACTAGGCTCAACTTTCCCCCCACTCCTTCCCCTCCAAAACCCTCAGTTCATTTCTCAGAGTACACAGTCTCTCATAGTTCATCTCCACCCTCTGATTTCCCCCAACTCACTCCTCCTCTACAACTCCTAATGTCCTCCATGCTATTCCTTATGCTCAAGAAGTAAGCGAAACCTTATGATAATTGGCTCTCTCTGCTTAACTGATTTCACTCAGCATAATCTTCTCCAGTCGCATCCATGTTGATACAAAAATTGGGTATTCATCCTTTCTTCTGGAGGCATAATATTCCATTGTATATATGGACCACATATTCTTTATCCATTTGTCTGTTGAAGGGCATCTTGGCTCTTTCCACAGTTTGGTGATTGTGGCCATTGCTGCTATGAATATTGGGATACAGGTGGCCCTTATTTTCACTTCATCAGTATCTCTGGGGTAAATACCTAGTAGTACAATTGCAGGGTCATAGCGTAGCTCTATTTTTAATTCTTTAAGGAATAGCCACACTGTTTTCCAAAGTGGCTGCACCAACTTGCATTCTCACCAACAGTGTAAGAGGGTTTCCCTTTCTCCACATCCTCTCCAACATTTGTTTACTTTCTTGTTGATTTTGGCCAGTCTACAGTCTAACTGGTGTAAGGAGGTATCTCAATGTGGTTTTGATTTGAATCTCCCTGATGGCTAATGATGATGAACATTTTTTTAATGTGTCAGTTAGCCATTTGTATGTCTTCTTTGGAGAAGTGTCTGCTCATGTTTTCTGTCCATTTTTTGATGTGATTATCTGTTTCATGTGTGTTGAGGTTCAGGACTTCTTTATAGATCTTGGATATTAGCCCTTTGTAGTGTCATTTGTGAATATCTTCTCCCATTCCATGGGTTACCTCTTTGTTTTGTTGACTGTTTCCTTGGCTGTGCAGAAGATTTTGATCTGAAATCCCAAAAGTTCATTTTAACTTTTGTTTCCTTTGCCTTTGGAGACATGTCTTGAAAGAAGTTGCTGTGGCTGATGTTGAAGAGGTTACTGCCTATGTTCTCTCTAGGATTTTGAAAGATTTCTGCTTCACTTTGAGGTCTTTTACCCATTTCAAGTTTATTTTTGTGTATTGTATAAAAGAATGGTCAAGTTTCATTCTTCTATCCATAGCCGTCCAATTTTCCCAGCAGCATTTATTGAAGAGATTTTCTTTTTTCCTCTGTATATTTTTTTCCTGTTTGGTCAAAATTTATTTGACCATAGAATTTAGGGTCCATATCTGGGCTCTCTACTCTGTTCCAATGGTCTATGTATCTGTTTTTGTGCCAGTACCAAGCAGAAAATAAATAAACAGGAGCTTTGAATGACACATTGGACCAGATGGACCTCATAGATATATACAGAACATTCCACTAAAACAATAGAATAATCATCCTTCTTGAGCACACATGGAGCTTTCACCAGAATAGACCACATACTGGGTCACAAATCAGGGCTCAAACAATGGCAAAGGATTGAGATTATTCCCTGCATATTCTTAGACCACAATGCTTTGAAACTGGAACTCAACCACAAGATAAAGTTTGGAAAAAATTCACATACTTGTAAGCTAAAGGTCATCCTGCTCAAGAATGTTTGGCTCAACCAGGAAATCAATGAACTTAAACAAGTCATGGAAATGAATGAGAATGAAGACACTTCAGTCCAAAACCTATGGGATATGGCAAAGGTGGTCCTAAGGGGGAAATGTATAGCCATCCAAGCCTCCCTCAAAAAAAAAAAAAAAAAAAAAGACAAATCCCAAATACACCAGCTCTCTTTACACCTTAAATAACTGGAAAATCAACAACAAATTAAGCCAATCCCGTGCACAATAAGGGAAATAATCAAGATTAGGGGCAGAGATCAATGAGATAGAAACTAGAGGTACAGAAGAACATATCAACGAAACTAGAAGCTGGTTTTTTGAAAGAATCAATAAGATCTATAAACCCCTGGCCAAACTAATTCAAAAGAAAAGAGAGAAGATCCAAATTAGTATAATTATGAATGAAAGGGGAGAGACCATGACTAACAACAAGGAAATAGGAACAATCATCAGAAATAATTATCAATAGTTATATATCAATAAGTTAAGCAACCTAGAAGAAATGGATGCATTCCCATTCCTGGAAACCTATAAACTTCCAAAACCAAATCAGGAAGAAATTGAAAACCTGAATAGACCAATATATAGTAACGAGATTGAAGCACTGATCAAAAACCTCCCAAAAAACAAAACCCCAGGACCTGATGGATTCCCGGCAGAATTCTACCAAACATTCAAAGAAGAAATAATAGCTATTCTCCTGAAGTTCTTTCAAAAAATAGAAACATAAGGAAAACTTCCAGACTCCTTCTTTGAAGCCAGCATTACCCTGGTCCCCAAACCATGCAAAGACCCCATCAAAAAGGAGAATTTCAGACCACTATCCCTGATGAATATGGATGCCAAGATTCTCAACAAGATCCTAGCTAATAGGATCCAATAGTACATTAAAAGGATTATCCACCATGACCAGGAGGAATGTATCCTTGGGATGCAAGGGTGGTTCAACATTTGTAAATTAATCAATTTGATAGAACAAATCAATAAGACAAGAGAGAAGAACCACATGGTTCTCTCGGTTGATGCAGAAAAAGCCTTTGGAAAGATATAGCACCAGTTCCTGATTAAAATTCTTCAAAGCATAGGGATAGAAGGAACGTTACTCAAATTCATAAAATCTGTGTATGAAAACCCCACAGCAAATATCATTCTCAATGGGGAAAAGCTGGCAGCCTTTCCTTTGAGATCAGGAACATGACAAGGATGTCCACTCTCACCACTGTTGTCCAACATAGTACTAGAAGTCCTAGCAACAGCAATCATACAACACACACACACAAAAAAAAAAAATAAAATGTATTCAAATTGGTAAAGAAGAAGTCAAACTGTCTCTCTTCATAGATGGCATGATACTTTCTATGGAAAATTCAAAAGACTCCACCTCCAAACTACTAGAGCTCATACAGCAATTCAGTAATGTGGCAGGATACAAAATCAATCCACAGAAATCAGTTGCTTTCTTATACACTAACAATGAAAATATAGAAAGGGAAATTAGAGAATCAATTCAGTATATGGATACTATAACACCAAGAACGATAAGATACCTGGGAATAAACCTAATCAGAGAGGTAAAAGATCTTGAGGACCTAGGAACACTCATGAAAGAAATTGAAAAATACACAAAAAGATGGAAAAGCATTCCATACTCAATGGATTGGAAGAACATAGTTAAAATGTTTATACTGCCTAGGGCAATCTATGCTTTCAATGCCATTGTGATCAAAATTCCACCAGCATTTTTCAAAGAGCTGGAACAAACCATCTTAAAATTTGTATGAAACAAGAAGGGTCCCCGAATTGCTAAGGAAATGTTGAAAAAGAAAAGCAAATCTGGGGGCATCACGTTGCCTGATTTCAAGCTTGATTACAGAGCTGTGATCACCAAGACAGCATGGTACTGGAAAAAAATTTTTGTGCTTTTTGTTCATGTTTTTCTTTCACCATTTGAGGATATTTAAAAAACTTCTTTCAAAGTCTTTACCTTGTAAATCTGATACCTGTGGTTCTTCCAAGACTGTTCTTCCACTTAATTTTCTTCCTTTCAATGGGGCTCCTGGGTGGCTCAGTTGGTTGGGTGACTGCCTTCAGCTCAGGTCATGATCCTGGAGTCCCGGGATCGAGTCCTGCATCAGGATCCCAGCTCCACGGGGAGTCTGCTTCTCTCTCTGACCTTCTCCTCGCTCATACTCTCTCTCACTGTCTCTTTCTCAAATAAATAAATAAAATATTTAAAAAAATGTTCTTCCTTTGAATGGACCATATTTTATTGTGTCTTTATATACTTTATAATTTTTGGTTGGAAATTGGACATTTGAGGAAATGGCTACCTCTACCAGTCTGTCCAGATTGGCTTTGTGCAGCAGCAATCTTTCACTTCATTAGATTGACATGCTCTGAGTGTGGTCTTCTCAGGGATTTTGTAAACAAGCATTTTGCCTGGTCCTGTGTATGGTTTTTAAAAATTTTTCCACATACATGGTGCTACAAATGACATATTTTTTTCAGAGTCTCAAGAGAGCTTCTCCTTAGGGCCTTGGATGTTCCATTCTATGCCTCTATTCAGTAATCTCTTGCCCCAGGCATCTATGGGTCTGCATCTTGCTGTACTTTTACAGAGCCTTTTTTTTTTTTTTTTCTCCCTGTGTGGTGATCAAGTTAGGCAAACAGAGACCAGTTCTTGCAGTAGGCACCAGACAGGTCAAAACATTGCACAGGTCTGCCTTGTTCCCTCTGGTTTGAGAAAAGGAATGGGAATTGGGCTTCCATCACCTCCAGACCAAGACAGCCCTGTGCCATGGATGCAGTGGGGCAAGAATGAATAAAACTACCACTAAACGTCCTATCACTTTTTTCTTCTTTTTATATAATTTGTAAATTTAAAGTCAATTAATAAACATATAATGTATCATTTTTTCAGGGGAACATATTTGTGATTCATCAGTCTTACACAATTGACACCACTCACCATAGCATATACCCTCCCCAATGTCCATCACCCATCCACCCTATCACTCTCATCCCCTTTCCCCTACAGCAACCCTCAGTTTGTTTCCTGAGATTAAGAATCTCTTATGGTTTGTCTCCTATGGCTTGTCTCACTCTCTGGATTTGTCTTGTTTCATTTATCCTCTCTTCTCTTATGAGCCTCTGTCTTGTTTTTTTTTTTTTTTTAATTCCACATATCAGTGAGACCATATGATAATTGTCTTTCTCTGATTGACTGATTTCACTTAGCATAATATCCTCTAATTCAATTCACATTGTTACAAATGGCAAGATTTCATTTTTGATGGCTGCATAATATTCCATCATAGATTGAATCTTCTTTATCCATTAATCTATGTCCTACCATTTTGAAAGTGGCTTTTTATAATTTGGTCTTCACTTGGGTGCTATAGATCTTGGTTGCTTAGCCAGTTTTTACTTATTTGTTATTTACTTATTTATTTATTTATTTACTTTAAAGATTTTATTCGACAGACAGAGATCACAAGTAGTCAGAGAGGCAGAGAGAGAGAGGAGAAAGCAGGCTCCCCACTGAGCAGAGAGCCCAAAGTGGGACTCAATCCCAGGACCCCGGGATCATGACCTGAGCTGAAGGCAGAAGCTTTAACCCACTGAGCCACCCAGGCGCCTCTGTTATTTATTATTATTATTATTATTATTATTGTTATTGTTATTGTTAATCTTTAAATGCTTTGAAGCATTTGTTTTTCTGGTTTTATTGAGATATAATTGACATACGTCACTGGGTAAATTTAAGATGTACAGCATCATGATTTGACTTACATATATTGTGAAATGATTATTGCAGTGCTTAGTTAGCATCCATCTATATAGGTACAACAAAAAGAGAGAAAAGAAAAACATGTTTCTGTTTTTGATGTCTCCATAGGAAATAAGAGCTTGGAGTTTCTTATCTAACCATTTGCTAAAGAGCTCTGCCATCCTATTTTGAGAAATATTAGTGTGAGAATACTTAATGTTTTCATCAATATTTGTATTATCTGGCCTCCAGTATATCCTTTACCATGACTGCTCTAAAATTCCTCCCCATCCAGCACACTACTTTCTGATTAAACATGTTCTTATATTCTTGTTGTATTTCTACAAAGTATAACATATTTATGTTTGTATTGAAACTGCAGCAGGACATACGCTGTAGATGTTAACCTGCACATAACTCACAGAATATAATTTTCCCATTGAAATAATCATAACGGGCTGATATTTAACAATGCAAACTTTTTGAAACATGTTTTAAAAAGATAAATATATTTCAGACACATTTTTTATTCATCTATATATGTGAAGTAGAGGTGAACTACTTACTTAGCTATTTCAAATCATTTTGTTAGAATATTTACAAGCAAAACTTCGGAAGTTCTCATTAATCTATTTTCTTTTAAAGATACATTGAAATCCTTATAGTAATAGAACAGAACATATACTATTTTTTTTTTACTTTATTTAAGCTTTATTTAAACATATGATGTAACCCCACCACCCTCACCCAACCCCTCTTCCCCCCACCCCCCTCAGTTTGTTTTATGACATTAAGAGTCTCTTTTGGTTTTTCTCCCTCCCGATCCCATCTTCTTTCATTTTTACTTTTCCTACCACCTTAACTCCCAACCCGTTGCATCTCCACTTCCTCATATCAGGGAGATCATGTGGTAGTTGTCTTTCTCCAGTTGACTTATTTCGCTAAGCATAATACACTCTAGTTCCATCCATGTCATCGCAAATGGTAAGATTTCATTTCTTTTGATGGCTGCATAGTATTCCATCGTATATATATACCACATCTTCTTTATCCATTCATCTGTTGATGGGCATCTAGGTTCTTTCCATAACTTGGCTATTGTGGACATTGCTGCTATAAACATTCGGGTACACGTGCCCCTTTGGATCACTACGTTTGTATCTTTAGGATAGATACCCAGTAGTGCAATTGCTGGGTCATAAGGTAGCTCTATTTTCAATTTTTTGAGGAACCTCCATACTGTTTTCCAGAGTGGTTGCACCAGCTTGCATTCCCACCAACAGTGTAACAGGGTTCCCCTTTCTCCGCATCCTCGCCAGCATCTGTCATTTCGTGACTTGTTCATTTTAGCCATTCTGACTGGTGTGAGGTGGTATCTCATTGTGGTTTTGATTTGTATTTCCCTGATGCCCAGTGATATGGAGCACTTTTTCATGTTTCTGTTGGCCATCTGGATGTCTTCTTTGCAGAAATGTCTGTTCATGTCCTCTGCCCATTTCTTGATTGGATTATTTGTTCTTTGGGTGTTGAGTTTGCTAAGCTCTTTGTAGATTTTAGATACTAGCCCTTTATCTGATATGTCATTTG
>RCUC01143771.1:0-177071 GCA_003697995.1 Taxidea taxus jeffersonii | reverse complement strand
AATCTGGAGGCTGGTAATTCAAAATGCGGTCCGTGGTCCAGGGGCAGGGGCAACATAGGAGCTGGTTAGAAATGCAGAACCTCAGACTCCATCCCAGACGCACTGAATCAGAACCTGCATGTTAACAAGATCCCTGCATGATTTATATGCACATTAAAGTTTGAGATGCATTATTCCATAATTCTTCAAATGAGGATTTCCATCATCACCTAATATAAAGTCTAGAGAACTGAGAAGCCATCTGCAGTGCCTCCCTGGAATTGAGCCCAGAAACTTATCAGACTCCATCTCTTTTCTTTTCTTTCTTTCTTTTTCTTTCTTTCTTTCTTTCTTTCTTTCTTTCTTTCTTTCTCTCTTTCTTTCTTTCTTTTTCTAAATCCCATTATACTGTTAATTAGGCTTCCTGAGAAGGAGCAATTTGAAAGAAGTTAAATTCAAATAAATCAATTGATTTCAGTTGATTGGCCAAGGGAGAAATTGAAAATACCAAAATAACACAAAAATTTTGGATTAGGAGTGGATTTAATTTTCTTTTCTTTTTCAAAGATTTTATTTATTTATTTGAGAGAGCCAGTAAGAGGAGGCCAGAGGGAGAAGTGGGCTCCCCGCTGAGCAGGGAGCCAGGCACAATACTAGCCTACAAACAAAGGAGTTTCTCTTATGATGACATTTAGGGTTTTGGGCTTCTTTAAGAAGACTTTATTTTGGAAAGAGGACAAAGAAAATTCCCTCAGGGCAAAGGAAACTGCCTATTCAGCAACACTCTGAGTTTCTCTGGATAAAAGCTGTGTTTTATTTACTTTTGTATTCCTGGTACTTGGCTGAAGGCATGGCACACATTAGGTGCTCCATAAATGTTTTTTAGGTACATAATGTAAGCTTCCTCTTACCTGTTGGCTGGTAAGATGGATTTAAGAACCTTGAACCTCTCTTCTTCTGTGAACACCAGCCCTCAGAGCAGTGGTCAGGGGAAATTTTCCACTCAAGGAAAAAACAACATACTGCTATCTTTTCTATTTTGGCCTGTGCTCTATGGCTAGGGTGGCCCCTCCCACAGGAAGGTGAGTGAGAGGGTACCTGCTGCTCTAGCTGGCAGCAGGCATTCCAGAATAGGAGAATGGATTTGGGATTGTTTACTTTAGACTCCATTGTCTCTTCCAGATGTGGGGGAAGTTAAATAGGATAAGGAAGGGAGGGCTAGAGGCACAACTTAGGAAAAAGATAATTGGAATGCACCTTTCCCCAGCTGTTCTCTCCATAGGCAGGGCTAAGGAACAAAGCAGGAGAGGAGTAGCCAGTAGGCTTCAAGGATGAGGGGAGATAGTGAACTGAAGAAAAGTAGATCTTAAAAGTTTTCATCACAAAAAAATCAGTTTCATCACAGATACTAATCAGGGTGTGACAATTACTTTGCAATATATACGAATACTGAATCACTATGTTGTACACCTGAAACTAATATAATGTTATATGTCAATTATACTTCAGTAAAAAACACTTTTAATTAAAACTAATAGAAATTAAGAGTAGACCTCAAAAAAAGACCTGAAAAAAACTGATGTCCCTCAGAAAGCTGTGTGTGAAACTGTCTACTAATTACATCAAAAAGACCATTTATAAGAAGCTAATTTGAGAATTTTTTATTAAGAAATATATAGTGTCAATTACAAAGCAATTTGTATATTTTAAGTGCTTACAAATAAATAAAAAATATATTCCATAAATGTTAAAATATATATATTTTAGCTTTAACAAAGGCATTTCTTCAGAAACTACTTGCATATATATATAACTCATCAGATAATTTTTAAAACTTGATTTACAATACTTCTACAATATTTTGCTTGGAAATCCTTTCAAATTGTTTCATTAGATGTACGACTTTTTGTGCACCTCTTTTTGCTTTTATTTTCTTCTTTTGTATGTTTTTGGCATGAGAACATAAGAATTATCAGTACATGCAGAAGAAATTCTTGCCTTTTAAACAGATGTTTACATGCTGTTGAGTTCAAGCTTCTCTTGCCTTAACCTTCTCCTTTCCTCTTCTACGTCATGTTTAGATTCTTCCCTTTAAGTAAGGCTTATGTAGGTGCAGCCGAAAATTACCTCACACAGTCAGTGGCTCAGGCATCTCTGCTACATCCCTCTCCACTTGAGGGATAGTATTTCCCCTGCCCACATCAAACAATAGAAGCTTACAAAAATAAGTTAAGAAACTCTACCATAATTAAAAAATAACTATCAGTGGTCTTTTAAATGTCACAGTTAGAGTTAACATTACATCTACCTAATAAAGATGATTTATTTTGTTGCTATGAAATACAGCCTTAAGGAAGGTGTATTTTGTTTCTATGAAATGCGACTGAAACGACGCCACAGTTCCATTAAGTATGCAACTTGTTCCCGGCATTTATACGTTGTGACTTCTCTTTTCTTTCTTTTCTTCTTTGCGTGAGTATTATTTGTCTGTGGAATAGGAGAATCAACGGTCAGGACTATCACTATCTTTAACAACCATAGAATGGCAGGGTTTTCTTTACGCAAATCCATCTCTCAAGTGTGTCCCCAAAACACTTGCTCACTGACTCCTCCTGTGGGCTCTCTCCAGAGGAATGCCCTCCCATCTTTCCACCGGCCTACTCTTGGTTCAAGGCCAAGCACCACCTCCATTACAAGGCCTCTGCTCAGACTTTTCTTTTGGAAACTCTTCTAGTGCTCTGAAGTGTGTTTCATTTAACTTGGCTCTCACTTACGTGCTGTTTTTATTATTGCATCATGGGTATTCCCTGTAGTGCTGAGCACAATGTCTTTTACGTAGGAAATGTTGAATATTTATTGAATGACTAAATAAATAACTCGGTTGATGGTTTCATGATCTCTCCGACAAGACCATAAATACCTCAAGAACACAGTGTATGCCTCTTCATGGATATAATCCAGTAGACCTATTATTTGGACCCAAAGTTCTCCTCCTTTCTGTCCCTCCCACCACCTACCACCTACATGTGCACAAACTAAAGAGGAGTTTGACTTAAAAAAAAAAAAAAGATTGTGATAATCTTCCCGTGTGTTCCTTCACCTGAATTACTCTTGGGTAGGGGCAGCCTGGGCCTTCTAGACACACAGCATTGAGATCAAGCAAATTCATCAGGTTACTACGCAAAAATTTTATAATCTAAAATTTGCTGAATCATAAATATTATTAGACTTAGGCTCTCCCTTTGGGCTTGGGAGGGGGCTGAAATAAATTAGTCAGACTTTCCCTTTTTCACAAGCTGTCCAGAACTTGATCTAGATTGTCTTCTATGCTCTTCATATGGATGAGTGTTATTATGGCCATCTGTAGATTTGCCAGTCTGTTTGATAGAAGGTATAGAGCCAAACAGGTTTTTCACATGGCTGTCTGGTATTGAGACATGCCCAATCTGGATGGACCATATGGCTTAATCTTCAACCCCTAAAGTAGTGACTAGGCAGCTACACACTTAGTGTGCAGACTGAGAAAGGTCACCAGTTAATAGGCAGGCAGTAGTCACACATACCTGCTCTTGTCTCTTTTTTAAAATTTGTTGTCAGGGAGAAAAATGCCCTACTTTACTTGTCTGCTGAAATAAATATTTACTGAAGACTTGTCATGTGTCAGGCATTACTCTAAGTACTTTAACATCTATTGACTGATTTATTTCTCATAAACATTCTATATGGGATTTGCTAATATGACCCTCATTTTGCAGATGAAACTCACACTGAGCCTAGAAGCTAAGATAGAAGTTTTGGGGCTAGGATTCAAAGTCAAGCAAGACCTTCTCCAGATTTCTTGCTCCTAACTCTAGAGTACTGTTTCTATTTAAAGTTACACATCCATTCAAATGCATGTAACTGCATATACAAAAATCCATTATGTAAAGAGACAGTCATACAAACAATTAAGCAAACGTGGGTAGAAATTAAATGTATAATTTAACATTTTAAGAGAGAAGCACACATTATTAAATGATAATCTCATTAGGAGCCCATGCATCGGGATTGTGATTTTGAAGGTCTAGGTTGTGTTCTTGGGTGGATAATCACCCTGGATAATCACCCTCCCATGCTCGGGCAGCCAGGACGGAGGAGACTCACTGATCATACTTTAAAATACTGCCTAAAGTTGGAACTGCAATTCTTCCCAGACAACCAGAACCTTAGAAGTAAATGGGTTTGGGGTCCCTGCGTGAACGTGAGGCTGGATCTACAGCTTTTACCCGGCTCACTTGCTCTTGGAAAGATAGGTCCGAATAAAAATCATAACGACTTCTGCAACAAAGTCCCACTTTAACTAAGGTTAATTCTAACGCGAGAGTCCAATGTCTTGACTTACCTGCATTCCAGAGTAGCCTGGGCACTGGAGAGTGAGCGTAGCCTTAGTTCCTATCGCGAAGATTTCCTTGGCGAGAGACGTGCAGCCGTGGGTGGGATAGAAGGTAATGCGTTCGATTTTAGTAAGGCAGTCTGGCTGCTCACGGCCGGCAAGGTTTACGAGAGAAGAGAAAAGCGCCAGGAAGAACAAACAAAAAACAGCGGGGAGAAAAAAAAAAAACAACAACAACAACCCACAGTCGGTAAGAAGTGAATGAAAAATGCGGCTGGGGAGATGCAGGGTGGGGAGCGGGAGCCACAACAAACCCGTTTCGAGCAGGAGGAGGTGAAGATTGAGGAGAGGGAGAAAGAACCCATGGAGGGAGGAGGAAGAGGGCATTTTGAGAGCGGTGGCGCGCTGAAGGAGAAAGGACGCGCGCGGGTTCTCGCTCCGCCCGGGTCTCCCGGCCCAGGCTACTGCCAAGAGGCGGCGCCAAGAGCCGAGGCTGTGCACCTCGGGAGAGGCTCAGACGTGCTTGCCTGGTCTGGGTTCCCGATTTGCCTTTCCTCCCAGGGGCGCGGGGGGTGCGGTGGGTGCGGTGTGTGTGTGTGGGGGGGTACTCTCCCGGAATCCCGCTCGCTCCGGGGAAAGACCTCCTTGCCCTCAATTGGAACAGAAGTAGTATCCCAAGCTGGGCACCTGCCCAGGGGTTTCCGCCAGCCCCGCCTCCCTACGTGGTCTGCGTCGCCTGGGAGCCTTGCCACCGCCTGCGGTTCTACGCACTGCGAGGACACCCTCTCCCGAGAATGCCTGATGTCTCTCTGGAGACAGCCAGCAGTACTGACCACCCACTCACCGGGTCTTCACAGTAGATAGGGTTGTTGAATTCGGTGCTTTTGATCTGAAAGAAATAAAAAAAAAAAAATGACGAGAAGGGTAGAGTTCAAAGGGGAATCACCAGCCCCCCCCCACCCCAGCCCCCGCTGCCTGTTCCCAGGTTTTAAGGATGCTCTGAAATCAGTTACCACTTAGGCACTTATTTCCTAGGCTTCTGTTCTTGTCATTGACAAGGTAGTGAAACCCTCTGAGTTCAGATAGTGCCTGCTACTGTTTGAAACTAGATATCAAAGGATCCTGGTCCTAAAGAGAGACCCTCCCACCACAATCAAACTGGGCACACTTGTATATAGGACTACACAAGTGAGCAACAATACCATCTTTTTGAATGCTCCCATCTGCCTTGTAGCCATATATGCATTTCACACATGCATGCTCTAGCCAGAAATTAGAGTAATCAGGAAAATGATTACTACTATATATTAAAACTGTGAAGTGCACCTTACTCCATAATGGCGTTCTAAGGTTTCTAGCACATTAGAAAGAACCGAAGTGCACCTTTCCCAGGACTATTATCTCTAGTTAGGCCTTAGTTCACAAGAATTCCCTTGTTTTTACTCTACTTTCTCTCTCAAGCTCTTTTCCACTGTTTTTCTATCGCACTGGTGGAGCAGGACTTTGGCAGAGAATAGACATCTTGACAGGTATGTGTGCTCCTTATCAGTATCTGCACACTTAATGTGTGACAATTTCTAGGTAGTTATTTGAGAAGCCAATACATTTAAATATCACTTATAAATTTTTTTGACAAAATGCTGGGCAATGATTTTTTCCAAATTATTTTTCTTTCCTTAAAAATTAAATTGTAGCTTGTATATGGGTATGCCTATTCTTTGATGAAAACACATTTGTTTTTTTAAAAAAATGTTTCTTCACTTACCCCGTTCATATATTTCTCCAGGGCTTGATAAATGACTTCCTGATATTTCTTTCTAATCTTTTCAAAGTCACAGTCAGTGAAATTGTAGGATAGCACCAGCCCTACCAGTTGCAAGATGAAGATCTTCCTGAAAAAAACTGACAGACCAATAATAAAGCATCAGACAGTGTACTTGAAAATCCATTTCCACCCTGATGTCTCACTAAACTCTCCATCCACACTAAATCGCCTCTATATCTGTAAGGCCTGCCTTAGAGTTATGTGCCCAGACACCACTCTTTGCCTCTTGTTCCCAGTGCACATGAAGCCCATATTCACCCATGCTGTTGCCTGAAGTTGGAGTCTCCCTGATGCTCCAGAGCTTTCTGGCTCCACATATATAACACCTAAACGCCTACGTTTTTTCTTCTAGGCCAATGATTTTCCTTGATGTCATTCTCTTCCTTTACAGAATTCTGAATTGATTACATGAAAGAAAAACTAGAACTAGCCAAATCTATGGAATTTTCACATTGGTAAAATCATCAGGAATTTCCCTCACCTTCCTCCTTTTATCTTTGCTCTAAACCCTTGATATATACCGGAAAGTGCTTTAAGAAACAGATACCTGTATCTTTCTCCCACAGGGCCATTTCCATGGCTAAATCCCTTTCTGATTGGAAAATAAACACCCCCAAAGGGCAACCAGTCTAAGGACTAAGTACCGATGCTTACACATGCTGTATACCCTGAGCATTTCTCTTGGCCACTTTCAACTAGTTCTTGCCCTCTGTGGCAACTGAGAAAACATACGTGCTTACTTAATGGGATGCTTTGGAAAGTGGATACAGCCGCAGGCTTGGGCTGCACTTCCGAATGAATGCAATAGTGACCAGAACCTCAGGAATGGGGGTGATACGAAGTTGAAATGAATGGAACAAGATCTGATGGGGCTTGCCCTCAAAAGAGTCACTTTTCAAAGCACCTTTATCCACTTCAGGAAAGAAGCGCCTACTCTTGGATCATTGGGGGCACCTCAGGGGCTGCGGTCTTCTCTAGCATGTTCTATAGGTGTCAAGAAACTCTTAAAACCACAAAGCCCAACGCCAATCCATTTTCTCAGCTCCACTGTAAAGGCCAGCCTAAGGGCGAGGGCGCCACACAAGAAGCGGAGCCGCGTTGCGCCGCGTGGGGCGCGACGGTGCGCGCCCTGGACGGGTGCTGTCCAGCGCGCGGCTCTTCCGGAGGCGCGCAGGATTCGCGCGCCCGCGCGTCCCAGGCGCTTAGTCCCACGCTGCGCAGCCTCCACTACTTCGGTTGCCACGGGCCTGAGCGCCCGCGCGGGTTGTAGGGAGAGGAGAAACAACGAGGTGGCCCGCGCGGATTTGTGCTTGCAAACCCTTGTTCATCCAGAAAAGGGAGTTGAAGCGCAGCGAAGTGAGTCAGGGAGAGAGTCGGAGAGGATGTCTAAGCTGCCTTCTGGGCTGTGGCAACCGCAACAGGAGTTGAATGGACGGAAGGCCGACACTGACTGGGCTTCTGGGGGATGAACCCCGCTCCGCCGGAGCTTGGCCCGTGCCGCTCGGGGCTCTCCAGACAACCAGCTCCCCTCTTCCTCCCCTCACCCCCACCTCTTGCGTGTCAGAGCCTGCAGAGCCCTCGTCCTTGGGAAGTTCCTAGGAATCATCGCCGAAGCCGCTGAGGCAGAGCGCCCCACGTGAGTCCTAGCAAAGGTCACAGGCCACGCGGTGCCTGGGAACAACTGCAGAGAGTGGCGAGGGAGGCGGGAAAAGCACAGACTCAGGCGGTGGGGGTGGATTGGGACTCGGGCCAGAAGTGAACTTTTTTTTTTTCCCATAAAAGATTCTCAACAACTGTACCAGTACAGCTGGACCCAGTTCTCTAGTTAAGCCTGGGGATAAAAACTGTGGCGCTAACCCGAGTGATGGGAAGGCGCTGATTCACCGATGACTTCCAAATGAGCTTTTATGGAATCCTTCAAGTTTAGGGTTTTTTGTCATGGCAGCATACTTTGGGAAAGAAATCTCGCAGTCCCTCTCCCCATCACCAACTTTTCAGGGAGTTGTGGGATGATGCCAAAGCTTGATTCATCTGCTGTGACATCAGAGGGGTTTCTGGTCAGCAAGCAGGAGTTAGAGACAGATTTCTTCACTGGGTTGGGATATGCTGATGGGAGTAGGGACAGAAGACAGCAGCCCTCTGAGAGGTTCAACTGGCATTTTTCTAGAGTGTGACCAAGTTTCCTCCCTTCTTTTGCTTCTTCTTTTACAACTTTGCGACTATGTGGGTCTTTGTAGAGATTATGCAGACAAGGTGCCTCCTCCTCACGCATCCTGGAAGTCATCTCTTTGCCTGTTAAACATACTGCTAAACACTTATCTCCAGGGCCCCTAATATCCTTGTTTGGAACTATGTGACCTCTGAGATCACTTTGATCACATCATTTTTCGGCTTGATTGACTCCCAGTTGCCTTGACATATACAGTCACTTGGCTCCCAGCTGTCTTTCCAGCCTTATCTCCTTCATTCTCTTAGGTTTCTGCCAAATAGTATCTGACTTTAATATGCTCTAAATGTGCCCTAAGCTTTCTTCTTCCCAGCCTCACACCCTCAGGTGTTGATATTGTCCCGTCATTCAGTGCTCATTTCGCTAGAAAAGTGGTGTCCTACTGGATGTGGTGTCACTCCCCTTTAAGACACATTTATTTTGGGCTTTTCTTTTATGATCTCCATTCATGGTGTAGTATTTCAATAATATTTTTCAACTTTATCTTTTTATTAGACTGTGAGGTCTTTAGAAGCAAGAAATGTTTTATAATAATTCACTTGTTCAACATCAGTTTACTTTTTCCAAAAACATTTGAAGTGACTTGCAGTATTGGTAATTGGTACCAGGTAAGAAACAGTCAAGATGAAGCAAAAGAAAGAAACCAGAGAATTAAAGGAAGTGTGAATCAGGTATAAGAAGCCATAGAAAAACATTATTAAGAACTAGAGAATTAAAGGTGAAGGAGAGTAGGGGATACAGGCATACAGTTATGGATGAATAAATCATGAGAATAAAAGGCACAATACAGGGGATATAGTCAATGGAATTGAATTAACATTGTATGGTGATAGATGGTAGCTAAGCTTGTGGTGAGCAGAGCATAAGGAATAGACTCATCAAATCATTATGTTTTTCACCTGAAACTAATGTAACATTGTGAGTCAGCTATACTTTAATTTTTAAAAACAAAACTGGGGCATTAAGACAAGCTCAGAAGTGGTTCTGATTTTCCAAGCAACCACTGCAAAGGAGAGAATGGGGAGGGTTCTACCAGTTTGTTAGGAGAAGCCGATTTTTCTTATGCCTGTGGTTGTCATCATAACCACCATTGGACAGTCTTATGTACTGCATGTAATAATACTCAATAAATCCTCAATAAATTAAAAGGTGTTAACCTTTGAAGATCATTGTTAGGAAGCAAATTATTTCATGTGGAAGAATCTCTTGAGAGAGAGAGTTTTTATTTATTTATTATTTTTTTTTAAATCCTGGTAACTTTTTGCTGCCCTCCTACTAGAATCCACTTATGGCTTTCCTGGGGCTACCACTCAGATAAGAGAATCTCTGAAAATTCCTGGTGGACTGAATAGATTTACATTTTCTTTTCTCTTTCCATTTGTTCAAACGCTGAAGGTGTGAACAGTATCTATATATGTAGTTATGGAATTACTAGGTTAGGTCAAGAATGGTCAAGTTATGGAATTACTAGGTTAGCTCAAGAATGGTCTTTCTTATGGTAGGAAACAGAAGCGGGATCATTTGTAGCACTCTGGTTACTCAGAGAGCTTAGGCAATACTCTCATGCATGAACTGGGCCAGAAAATGACCTATAACACAGCTCTTTTCTCTTACCTTCACTAGAAAGATCTGTCATTCCTTTCTTTTTTTAGTATTTTTGTTATTGTTTCTAATAATAGTTTTCTTTCTTTTTCATTCTCTTACTCATTCTCTCCCTGCCTCCTTTAAAATTTACTTTCTTTCTCTACTTTTAACTATCCTGAATATTTAAGGTAGCCTAGTCCTTGTGCAAATTTCAGTCTCTGTTTGAAGACATAGATCCAAGTTGTAAGTGAAAAAGAGGTGCTATTTTTTCAATTAAAATTTTCTACTTTATTAAAGCATACTTAGAAAAGGGGAAGGATGTCATGTGGGTTACTGATGAAAGGGGAGATATCTTCTACTATAGAGTAAGAAAAGTGGATGACACCAACATTTGCTTGGTAATATTTTAGGAAGTGTGAAAATATACTTTCTCCAATAGCTAAGCCTGGGAGAAAAGTGATTACAATAAATTTTTCAGGATGCTGGTCATATAATCACTCTACCACTTGGTTCTCTCTTATGCAGAAAGGATGGGCCATACTTTGCAGAAGTGAACTTTATTTCTTTCCTTATATTCTCCCTTCATTGGTCATAGTCAGGTGTACTGTTTATGTAATGTGAAGTGGTCAGTGTATGGTTTGTGATGACTGTGGTACATGTCCCTTTTGCCCATTAATTTTGCATTAGCTTTTGTACTCAAGTGGCCTTGTTGTTGGTTCGAACCATTGATTGTTTTTTTTTACCAAACTCCATACTTCCTCTAAGATCCTTTGGGGACATTTCTAGACCAGAAAGTGGGGTGAGGGAGTTTCTTATGACAAATGCAAAAAATAAAAAAATAAAAATATTTTATTTTATTTTATTCCATGGCTGAAGATACCTACATAATCAGCCTATGGCTGAGAACTGTTCTCACATATTTTTGAATTAGGGAGTAAAAGAGCCCAAATAGATGAAAACCCAAGGCCTGCACTCATTCGTGTGTAAAGAAACAGTCTTACCCTCAGCGATTTGGAGGTAAAATATCTTGCTTACTTTACTCTTCTACAATCTAATAGGCAATGAACAGGAAGAAGATCATTCAGAAAAAGGTAGCAGCTGAGCTTTCTTAGAATGTGTCAAAAAAATTGGAAAGGAGGTCAGAGATGAAGGATAGCTCCAATTTTAATGCCTTTGCAAAGATATTTACTATACTGAATACCTGCAGATATAATGTCCACCCTTCCCTAACCTGCTTTATACTCTAGGGAAGCTGGCCCATAAGAATGGCATCAATAGGCTCCCTTGACCTCCAGCCTCTGGTTGGGTTCAGCCATTGGGAGATTTTGGCAAGCAATCAGGGAGCAGGAGAACAGTGAATTTGGGATTTTAATTCACCTACTCCCTCCAGATTGGCTCCTCTTAAACTGAATGCTTTCTTCTCCTGAGGGCCCTGGCTCCTGTTGGTGGATCTTTTCATCTTGCTACCTTTCAGGTTTTGGTAACCATTCCCTTTCTTTTTGTTTTTAGGTCTAAGGGTGATAATGGCTCCTTCTTCTTGTTAGCCTAAGGGTACAGCTCTATTCTAAGTGTTGCAGTTTGGCTGGGCCAGACCCAGTCTATACCCATTGTCCTGGCATAATTTATTAATAAAGCTTCTTTTTACCCAAGGTGGCACAATTAAACAATAAATTATGTGATTATTGTTGATTTTCCCACTTATACCCTTCATAAATAGTTCTTTTGTTAAATTATACTACAGTTACCTAGTTTGAATGTGCCATTGGTTTCCTGTGGTCCCCCTGACTGATAGAGTTACCTACAGGAGTCACCAGCATGTTATCACTTGAAGTCATCAGCTTCATCGCCTTTTGTGTCTGCCTTGTGGCATCATACTAGTTCTATAACTTTTACACAGGAAATATGGTTCTTGTATAATTAAATTTAATTTTTAGAAAAAGGTTTCCCTACTCTTACTTTAAGTATGAAAGATGAGTTATTAGAAATTCTGTAATTTTCCTTTTTTTTTTTCCAAATGACATCTCTTCCTAGTAAATATCGTCAGCTGAGATTTGTAAGTAAGCTCTACACACACCTACTTGACTCCTTGTGTAACTTGTTTCATAGCTGAGCCCTCATTGTTTACATATGAAACACTTTCAAGAAAAGTGACGTTATGTGAGTCAGCTGGTAGCCACTAGCTTATTTCTCATCTGGTATGTCTGAGGACCTCCAAGTATTCCCCCTATCATAAATCCCACTGTTATCAATAATGTATCTGGTTCGAACAATCACCCTAAGTATTTCCTCTCCTAAATGTGTAAGTCTTTAATAACCATTTTATGGTACTGCCTCATTAAGGTTTACTTTTTTCCTGTAGAGCCAGTCAGAATTTCTGAGAAAGGGCTGCCTGAGAATTTCAGATTCAGGGTGGGGGTGAAGAGGGAAAGAAATAGAAGGAAGGAGGAGACTGTGGAAGGTTGAGGAGGATAAGTGGACAGCAAAGAAATATGGGGTCTAAGAGCTTGATCTGGGGTTTGTCCCTAAGTGGGGATGTTGGGATTTTAGAGCAGGAGGTCAGCAAAGTACAGCCTGTTAGGCTGAATCCTGTTCACTTGCCTGTTTTTGTGAATCAAACTTATCGGAATACAGACATGCCCATTTTTTTTCACAGCCTTGTCTCTGGCTCCTTTTGTGCTGCAAAGACAGAGTTGCATAGTTGAGACAGAAACCATCTGGCCTGCAAAGCTTAACATATTTGTTATCTGGCCTTTTATACAAAAAGTTTACAGACTTCATTTCAAAAATGCATTTGTAAAGAAGTGATAGAATTTAAAAACAGAGATCTACAGTAAGTACTCCATACTCTCTTATTATACAAAGCCAGGAATGAATCTCAGTAACTCTATATTTCAGAGAATATAGGCTTCTCTCACCTGTTTGAAAGAAGAGATTTATAGAATTACAGTGTTAGTGTTATTCCTATTAGAAGAGTGTGCCTATGTATAACTTCACTGTAATTTAATTAAATGAAGAATACTTGCTTTCCCTCTAAACCCCCAAACTTCTCTGGTACAATGAGCTAGATTACTTTTCCCATGTATACTTGAATTTTTACAAAGCCAGAGCCTTTCTATTGGTGACTTAATTTTTTGAGGGATTTCTTTTAGATGACAGTAGTTTTTGAATAATTTTGATAATTTCAGACCTGTGAATTTGAATTTAGATATGGTGCTTATATCCACATTCTGTTTAGGACCTAGAACATGGTCTCATTACATCTTATTGTAATTCAGTTCTGGTTAATGTTTATTAAGCAACCATTGATTAGTTGCACAAAAGTAAGTTCAAAGATTCAGACAATGTCTTGTGGCATTTTATTTTGTAAATAAATGATTTTTTTAAAAACATGAGAGTTAATTAAAATTATTATCACAATATTATTTAATTATCAATAATTAAAATTTAAATGTAGTGGGTTAATGAGTAGTCAACTAGTAACAGGAATCAGGAGATGAGGGCATATGGTCCTGTCTTTGCTTACACATTCTCGTTTCTCTCTCTCTCTCTCTTTCTCTCTCTTTTTAAAGATTTTGTTTATTCATTAGAGAAAGAGAGGGAGGGGGGGAAGGGTGGAGGTAAGGAGAAGGAAAGGGAAGGGAAGGGGCTGAGAGAAAAGTAGAAACAGATTCCCCACTGAGCAGGGAGTCCCCAGTACCCTGAGATCATGACCTGAGCAAAGACAGATGCTTAACCATCTGAACCACCCAGGCGCCCCTCTGTTTTCTCTTTATGGCTCACTGGAGTGATGCAAAGAGAAGTTAATATATCAAAAGCCCTTTGGGGAGAGGCCCAACTGTGCATTTTATGAGTTAAAATGTAAAACACTGAGCCTGTAAGTCTCCTTTCATCTTCAGATAAACTGCCCACCACTAGGTGTCTCAGTGGGAGTGTGCAGCATCACATGCACCTGAGAAACCCTATTCCAGAGCAATTATGCAATGAATAGCCATGGGCATTTTTATCTCCTTTTTCAAAAGACTTGGAGTAACAATCTCGTGAGTCATTTTTTTTCAGTTGCAGAGTGAGTCTAAGTGAGTTTTCCTCTGCTTGGGCTGCTGTAACAGAATACCATAAACCAGTTGACTTAAACTGTTGTTAACTTATTTCTCACAGTTCTAAAGGCTGGGGAGTCAATGACTAAGATGCTGGCTGCTTTGGTTTTTGGTTAGAGTTCTCTTCCTGGCTTTCACACAACTCTGTTCTCCTGTGGTGGAGAGAGAGATCATCCCTTTCATGTCTCTTCTTAGGACACTTATTAGGAGACTAATTAGGATTAGGCCACTAATGCCATCGTGAGAGCTCCACACTCATGACCTGCTTATCTCCCACATGTTCCATCTCCACTTACCTTCACATTGTGGATTAGGGCTTCAACTTTGAATTTTGGGGGAACCATTCATTACATAACATACATAGTTATCTGACAAATTGCAGAAAAAAATTCCTGCAGTGAAAATTATATGTATATATACAATAATATGTATGTAATTACATTATTATTTTAAAATTCCTTGTTTCCTTTTTCTTTTTCTCTGCTTTCTTTCAAACTAATCCAACTTTTAAAATTCCATTTTATTGCCTCATTTGCTTATTGGCCTTAGTTCTTTTGTGTGTGTGGCTTTAGAATTTATAACACATATCTTTAGATTATCACAGTGTAGCTTCAAGTAATATGCCATTTCATGTGTAGTATTGGCGTGTTATTAAAGTATATTTCTATTTCCTCCCTCTTGACTTTTACCCAATTGCTCATATTTTAAATTCTATATATTCTTTTAAAATTTCACATTAATCGTGTTTTTAAAATTATTATTATTATTTTTTAAATCACAAGCTTTTCATTCTTTTTTTTTTAAAGATTTTTTTAAAAAATATTTTATTTATTTATTTGACAGAGAGATCACAAACAGGCAGAGAGGCAGTCAGAGAGAGAGGAGGAAGCAGGCTCCCGGCTGAGCAGAGAGCCCAATGCGGGGCTCGATCCCAGAATCCTGGGATCATGACCTGAGCCAAAGGCAGAGACTTTAACCCACTGAGCCACCCAGGCGCCCCTTTTTAAAAGATTTTATTGATTTACTTGACAGAGAGAGATAGTGAGAGAGGGAACACAAGCAGGAGGAGTGGGAGAGGGAGAAACAGGCTTCCTGCAGAGCAGGGAGCCCAATGTTGGGGCTTGATCCCAGGACCCCAGGATTATGACCTGAGCCGAAGGCAGATGCTTAATGACTGAGCCACCCAGGTGCCCCTAATCATATGTTTAAAAAGCAATTATCTTTCAAAGAGGTTTTTTTTTTTTTAAGATTTTATTTATTTATTTGTCAGAGAGAGATAGAGAGCACAAGCCAGCAGAG
This sequence comes from Taxidea taxus jeffersonii, assembly GCA_003697995.1. Classification (NCBI taxonomy): domain Eukaryota; kingdom Metazoa; phylum Chordata; class Mammalia; order Carnivora; family Mustelidae; genus Taxidea; species Taxidea taxus. The sequence goes on along the minus strand of RCUC01143771.1, from coordinate 161,691 downwards.
TGGCAGGCAGAGGCAGAGGGAGAAGTAGCCTTCCTGCTGAGCAAGGAGCTGAATGTGGGACTTGATCTCAATCACGACCTGAGCTGAAGGCAGGCCCTTCACCGACTGAGCTACCCAGGCATCCCTCTTTAAAAGAGTTTTTATTTTTTTTAAAGATTTAATTAATTAATTTATTTGACAGACAGATCACAAGTAGACAGAGAGGCAGGCAAAGAGAGAGAGGAGGAAGCAGGCTCCCTACTGAGCAGAAAGCCCGATGTGGGGCTTGATCCCAGGACCCTGAGATCATGACCCAAGCTGAAGGTAGTGGCTTTTTAGCCCACTGAGCCACCCAGGCACCCCTAAAAGAGTTTTTAAAATAAGAAAGATTTACCTTATATATTCACCCATGTAGTTATTATTTCCTATGTCCTTCTTTATGTTGTATACTCATATTTCCCTCTTTAGTAAAGGACTTTCTTTAAAGTTTTCCCTTTCATTATTTTGAAGATTTTCTCTAATGTCTAATAGTTTGCATTATCTCTAAAAGGAAATTTGCTGTCATCCTTCTGATATAAGGATGAACATAAGATGTCTTTTTCATCTGGCTGCTTTTAAGATTTTCACTTCCTCACTGGTTCTTCTTTTTTCTCCCTGGCTTTTTATATATGAATACACACACACACACACACACACACACACACACAATCATTGACATGTAACATTGTGTAAGTTTAAGGTGTACAAAGTGTTGTTTTGATATCCTACTATATTGCAAAATGATTACCATCAGAGTGTTAGCTAACACCTGAATCGCTTCAAATAATTACCATTTCTTTTTTGTGATGAGAAGATTTAAGATTTAATCTTAGTAACTTTCAAGTACATTATAAAATGTTATTAATTATAATAACTGTGCTGTACCTTAAATCCCCAAAAGAAAGCTGGAGGAGCTTTACATAGACAAAATAGACATTAAGACAAAGACTGAAAATAAAACAAAGACAAAAACTAATAAGAGATAAATAATGTCATTATAAAATGATAAAGAGGTCAATTCATCAAGAGGATACAACAGTTGTAAATATTTATGCATCCGATGTAGGAGTGCCTTACTATATAAAGCAAATATTAACAAGCTCGAAGGGAGAAATTGCAAGATAATAATAGTAGGGGACTTCAAAACCCAATTTCAACAATGGATAGATCATCCAAACAGAAAATCAATAAGGAAACATTGTATTTATTTATTTGAGATAGAGCAAGAGCCTGAGTGAGCAGGGCTAGGAGGGGCAGAGGGAGAGGGAGAGAGAATGCAGGGGTGGGGGCTCGATCTCAAGACCCTGAAATCAAGAGTTGAAGGCTTAAGAGGCATCCAGAAACCTGAGGAAACATTGTATTTAAATGACATATTAAAACAGATGGACTTAAATATTTTCAGAACATCCATCTAATAGCAGCAGAATATACACTCTTCTCAAGCACATATGAAACATTCTTCCGGTTGGATCATGAAGATCAAGAAGATTGAAATCATGTCAAGAATCCTTTTTGACTACAATGGTATGATACTAGAAATCAATTATAAGAAGTAAACTAGAAAAATTCATAAATATATGCACATTAAACAACATGCTCTTGGATAACCAGAGGGTCAAAGACAAAATCAAAAAGAGAAGTCCAAAAACTCTTGAGGGAAAAAAAAATCTTGAGAAAAATGAAAAAAGGAAACACAAAATACCAAAACTTGTGGGTGAAGCAAAAGTACTCTAAGAGGGAAGTTTGTAGTGATAAATGCCTACATTAATATAAAAGAAAGCTCTCAAATAAAAAATTTTACTATGTACATTACAGAATGAGACAAAGAACAAACTAAGTGCAAAGTTACCAGGAGGAAGGACATCACAAACATCAATGTGGAAATAAGTAGTTATTAAAAGAACAATAGATAAGATCAATAAAGCTAAGAGTTTATTGAAAATGTAAACAAAATAGATCTTTAGTCAGACTGACCAAGAAAAAAAGAAGACCCAAATAAATAAAATTCTAAATGAGACAGTGGACATTACAATTGACTCCATACAAATACAAAGGATCATAAGAAACTACCACGAACAATTAGACATTGGCAAATTGGACAATCTAAAAGAAATAGATAAATTCCTAGAAACATACAACCTACCAAGCATGAGTCATGAGGAAAAAGAAAATCTGAACAGACCAATTACTAGTAAGGAGATTGAATCAGTAATTAACAATCTTCTAACAAAGATCAGATGGCTTCACTGGTGAATTCTACCAAACTTTTAAAGAATAAATAATACCTGGGTGGCCTGGGTGGCTCAGTGGGTTAAGCCTCTGCCTTCAGCTCAGGTCATGGTCTCAGGGTCCTGGGATCGAGCCCCGCAACGGGCTCTCTGCTCAGCAGAGAGCCTGCTTCCCCTCTCTCTTTGCCTGTCTCTCTGCCTACTTGTGATCTCTGTCAAATAAATAAATAAAATCTTAAAAAAAAGAATAAATAATACCAGTCTTTCTCCAAGTCTTCCAAACAATAGAAAAGAAGGGACTACTTTTCAAGCTCATTTTACAAGACCAGTGTTACCCCGATACCAACACCAGACAAAGAGACAACCAAAAAGGAAAATTACAGGCCAGTATCCATGTAAAAATCTTCAATAAAATATTAACAAACTGAGTTCATCAGTTACATTAAAAGGATTGTGAACCATAATCAAGTGGAATCTATTCCAGGGGTGCAAGTTTGGTTCATCATCTCAAATCAATCAATGTAATTTTGATAATGTCTTCATTAACAAAATGAAGAGTGAAAATCATACGATCATCTCAATAGATCCAGAAAAAGCATTCGACAAAATTTAATATCCTTTCAAAAAAATTTAATATCCTTTCATGATAAAACTCTCAAAAAAGGGCATAGTGCGAAAAAACTCAACATAATAAAGGCCATATATGAGAAGTCCACAGCTAATGTATTCAGTGTTGAAAGTTGAAAGTTTTTCCTCTGAGATCAGGAGAATGAGGCAAGGATGACCACTCTCACCACATATATTCAGATTAGTACTGGAGTTCCTATCCAGCTCAGTTAGGCAAGAGAAAGAAAAAAAAGGCATCCAAATCAGAAAAGAGGAAGTAAAATTATCCTATTTGCAGATGACATGATATTATATATAAAAATCCAAAAGACTCTATCAAAGAAAACCCCGTTAGAATTAATAAATTCAGCAAAGTTGCAGGATATAAAATTAATGTGCAGAAAATTAATATATAAAAATCAGGTGCAGTTCTGTACACTAACAATGAAAGAGAAATTAAGAAAGCATATCTGATTTATAATAGCATCAAAAAATAAAATTTTCATCTTTGGTTGTAAGCTATTTGATTATAATGTGCCAAACTATAGTTTTCCTCACGTTTCCTGTGTTTAGGATTTGTTGGATTTGCATCTGTGTTAGTTTTTATTAAATTTGGAAATTGGCCATTATTTCTTCAAATATTTTTTCTCACTTCCACTCTTTGCTAACATCAATTACATATACACTGGGCCACTTGAAGTTGTCCTGAGGCTCACTGATTCCTTAAACATTTTTTCCGACATTTTATTTGTGTTTCATTTTGAGTTGTCCCTGTTGTTATATTGTCAAGTTAATTTTTTTCTCCTGCTGGGTTCAGTATGTTATTAATGTCATCCAGTGTATTTTTAATTTCAGATTTTCATTTGTCATTTTTGGAAATTTTATTTGGGATTTCTAAAATATCTTTCATGTTTGTATTTGACAATTTCAATCTTTTCTCTATCTTATTAAGCATATGGAATATAGTTATATTAACTAGTGTTCTCTCTACTAATTCTTTTATTTGTCATTTCTGGATTTGTTTCTATTTATAAATTTCTTCTACTCATTATGAGTAACACTTTTCTTCTTTCTTGCTCTCCTAGTAACTTTTGATTGGATGACTGATAGTGTAGATTTTTAGGTTTTACCTTATTGGGGGTTAAATATTTTTGTACTTTATTCTGGGACATAGCTAATAGGAAAGTTAAATTCTTTTGACTCCTGCATTTAAGCTTTGCTAGGTGGAATCAAAGTCAATAGGTAATGTTTCCCCAGAACAATGGTTATAACTTTCTGAGTAGTCTACCTGATGAACTATGAATTATGAACTTTTCCACTTTGGTCACTTATTATTCCTGGCCTTGTTTTCACTGCCCCTTCTACATGATTCTTTTCCTGGCATCTGGTTTTATCTTTATGTGACAGTGGCAGTAAGGATTCAGCTAAAGGCTCCTAGGGGATCCACACAGTACCATATAAAGAGAACATGCTTTGGAGTTACACAGCCTCACATTCTAATTCCAGTTGTGCTTGTTATTGTTAGGGCTGATTTAAGGTTAAAACCTGTTTAACTATTAGGGCCTGCTTAAGCGACTCCATATTGCCTGGATAGCATATTGTTGTTTGCATCTTCGGACTTCATTTCGGGAATAAACACCCCAGCAGTTCTAAATGCCCCAGCAGTTCCAAACATCCTAGCGGTTCTGGGTATCGATTCCGGAAGTAAACGCCTTAACAATAGAAGCCATGTACCTTGGGTCTGCGGTTATGCGCTATAATACCAGCCTGTGAGATCCGGACGGGGTCACCCTCTTTGGAGGAGGCCCTGACCGGTCAGTCTGGTTTCTGATGCCTGGCATAGAAATAAAACTTTGCCTTACTTTCAATTTGTATCAGTCTTGCTCCTTTGATAATGGACCCCAACAGTTACTAGCTGTGTTATTTAGGACAATCCAAATTTCCTTAGCCTCAAGAAATCTAATTTCTCACTTACAAAATGGAAATAATAATAATTTGTGTGAAAAAATGGGAATAATCACAGTAATAATGACTGTGAAAATGGCTGCAAAAATAAATGTTGCTTGGACCTAGTGCAGTTCCTGGCATAGGGCAGTGTAAAATGCCACTGTGAAAGTAAATGGAAGTAGTAAATAACAGTAATAGAATGTAATTAAAATGAGATACACAGTTTAAAATTTACAAAGAAAATTAATCAGAAATGGATAATCTATAGTTGATTATATAAATAGATTATAAACTTCCAGTTTAGCTTCCTGCTAAAGATGTGCCAAAGAGACAGAAACAAAAAGACAATCACTCTTTCACTCTGAAAATTCACTGAATCTTAATGCAACTTTTCATTTTACCTTAAGTAAATGTAATTTTTTTCCACTGTTTTTTTAAATTTTTTTTCAAAAAATTCAATATTTTGGGGGCGCCTTGGTGGCTCAAGGGGTTAAGCCTCTGCCTTCAGCTCGGGTCATGATGTCAGGGTTCTGGGATCAAGCCCCCCTCATCAGGCTCTCTGCTCAGCAGGGAGCCTGCTTCCTCCTCTCTCTCTCTGCCTGCCCCTCTGCCTACTTGTGATCTCTGTCAGATAAATAAATAAAATCTTTAAAAAAAATTTAATATTTTTAATATATATAAGGAAGGTTAAATTACTGCTGGCCATAAATTGTCAATGGCAGAACTAAAACTAGAACTCAGGTATCTTTCTGCATCTCTAGGCAGCCTGACTAAATGAAGTGGAAACACTTTTTTGCTTAAAACTGTCTTAATAGGGGCACCTGGGTGGCTCAGTATGTTAATCTTCTGCATTCGGCTTGGGTCGTGATCCAGGGGGCCTGGGATCAAGCCCTATTTCAGGCTCCCTGCTTAGCAGGGAGCCTGTTTCTCCCTCTCTCTCTGCCCTTCCCCTGCTTGTTCTTTCTCTCCTCCTCTCTGTCTCTCTTTCAAATAAATAAATAAAATCTTTTAAAAAAACCTGTCCAAATAATTTTTAAAAATTTTTGTTATGTTAGTCACCATACAGTACATCATTAGTTTTTGATGTAGTGTTCTAAGATTCATTGTTAAATTATCCATCTTAATTTTCCAAAAGCATTGGATTGGTTTTTTTTAAAGATTTGATTTAATTAATTAATTAATTGTTAGAGAACGTGCTCACGAGTGGGAGGGGCTGAGGGAGAGGGAGAGAGAATCCCAAGCAAACTCCTCAGTGAGCACAGAGCCCCATGTGGGCTTGATCTTACTACCCCTAGATCTCAACCCTGAGATCCCCACCCCAGCCAAAACCAGGAGTCAGGCACATAATGGACTACATCACCCAGGTGCCTCTGGATTGGTTTTATGTTGCCTTGGTCATTGCAACTTTGCTTGGCATTTGAAATCAGAAATTTGATCTTATTGCAGCTTTATTATCTTGTTTTGTTTGGTTATAAAAGTTGTTTGCAACGACATGGATGGAACTAGAGGGTATTATGCTTAGCGAAATAAGTCAATCAGAGAAAGACAACTATCATATGATCTCCCTGATATGAGGAAGTGGAGATGCAATGGGGGTGGGGGTTAGGGGGTAGGGAAAAAAAATGAAACAAAATGGGATTGGGAGGGAGACAAACCAAAAGAGACTCTTAATGTCATAAAACAAACTGAGGGGGGTGGGGGGAGGGGTTTTGGGAGAAGGTGGTGGGGTTACATTATATGTTTAAATAAAAATAAAATTAAAAAAAAGACAAAAAAAAAGTTTTCTCCCAGTTCAATTTGTATTTCATTTCAACATTGACTGTTGAGCCATTATGGTTTGTTTTGTTCCCATGTTTCTGTTCTTCTGCTTTGCTTTATTTCACTTCACTTCAGTTCAAATGTTAGTGATGTTTGTTTTCCCTGATGCAAGCACTGCTTCCATGTTGTGTAGACAAGGAGAGGACAGCCTTCTGTTTGAATAATATCTGTTGGGTTTGGTTGTCACTCTTTTCACTTGTACTTACATTAGGAGGGGGCTTTATCACATACCTCCTTCTTTTTGCTGTATCTGCCTTATCTCTCCATGTATGGTCACTTCATTATAGTCATCCTAATCCCTGTCTCCATCTACTGCTGTAATATTCCAATGGCTATCTGCTGCCAAAAACTCAGTGTTCATTGGAAGGGAGAATGACAAGTTTCTGTTAAAATTGATGATCTATCCAAGATCTGCTATTCTTTTCTTGGAGTGCTTTGTCTTTTTGCAATTTTGTTTATGTTAAGAATGATTTGACCATTATTAATTTTGTATTATACAAAGTTCACATTGGGTTGAGCCATTTTGCTTTACTATTTGCTTTTTACTCTTTCAATTCCATATCTACTTTCTTCTCATCTTTGTTTTTGCTACAATTTCTTTCTTTCCAACGAGCAAACTTTTGCTTTGTGGTCCACCTGGGTGTTGATATTCATTCTACTTTCACTCTTTTTTAGTCACAAGGAATTGTACAGTATTATCAGTAAATTATTAAGCTGGTATCCATTGGGATGTTAGCAGCTATTCTGTCTTGTTCATAGTAGACAGATTCTGGCTCAGATGCTTTTACTTCAAATCATTAAGTATTTATTTGAGACATTTCTTGTTTCTTGAGAAAGACTTGTATCACTATATATTTTCCTCTCAGGGCTGCCTTAATGTGTCCCACAGATTTTGAACAGTTGTGTTTTCTTAAAATCTTTTTTAAAATTTTATTTATTTATCTGACAGAGAGAGGGATCATGAGTAGGCAGAGAGGCAGGCAGAGAGAGAGGGTGAAGCAGGCTCCCTGCTGAGCAGAGAGCCTGATGGGAGGCTTGATCCCAGGACCCTGAGATCATGACCTGAGCTGAAGGCAGAGGCTTAATTCACTGAGCCACCCAGGTGCCCCCAGTTGTGTTTTCATGATCATTTGTTTCCATGAATTTTTAAAATTCTTCTTTAACTTCCTGGTTGACCCATTCATTCTTCAGTAGGATGCTCTTTAGCCTCTATGTATTTGGGTCTTTCCAAATTTCCTCTTGTGATTGAGTTCTAGCTTCAGAGCATTGTGGTCTGAAAACATGCAGGGAATGATCCCAATATTTTGGTACTTGTTGAGATCTGATTTGTGACCGAGGATGTGATCTATTCTGGAGAATGTTCCATGTGCACTAGAGAAGAATGTGTATTCTGTTGCTTTGGGATGGAATGTTCTGAACATCTGTGATGTCCATCTGGTCCACAGTGTCATTTAAGCCTTTTATTTCCTTGTTGATCTTTTGCTTGGATGATCTGTCATATTAAAGTCCCATATTATTACTGTATTATTGTGTTTCTTTGATTTTGTTATTAATTGGTTTATGTAGTTGGCTGCTCCCATGTTAGGGCATAGATATTTAAAATTATTAGATCTTCTTGTTGGACAGACCCTTTGAGTATGATATAGTGTCCTTCCTCAGCTCTTATTATAGTCTTTGGCTTAAAATCTAATTTATCTGATATAAAAGCTTTCTTTTGATGTCCATTAGCATGGTAAATTGTTTTCCACCCCCTCACTTTCAATTTGGAGGTGTCTTCAGGTCTAAAATGAGTTTCTTGTAGACAGCATAATGATGGGTTTTGTTTTTTTATCCATTCCGATACCCTGTGTCTTTTGATTGGGGCATTTAACTCATTTACATTCAGGGTAACTATTGAGAGATATGAATTTAGTACCATTGTATTGCCTGTAAGGTGACTGTTACTGTATATTGTCTCCGTTCCTTTCTGATCTACTACTTTTAGGGTCTCTCTTTGCTTAGAGGACCCCTTTCAATATTTCCTGTAGAGCTAGTTTGGTTTGTAGCCGATTTCCCTGCTCTAATACCTGCAAGCTCTGTGACACTCAAAAACCCCTATCCTTCTGAGACTCCGAGGGACCTGAGACCATGCTATCCCTGAGAGGGGTTCACCCCTGCTTAGCCTCTGGAGTGATGTCTGTCAGTGGAGCAGACTTCTAAAAGTTCTGATGTGCTCCGTTGCTCCACCACTTGCCAGGAGCCGGCCCATCCCCGTGCAGTCTATCTTCCCGTGGCTTTGGATTCACTACTCTGCATGTCCTACCTTTCAGAAAGTGGTCGATTTTCTGTTTCTAGAATTGCTGCTCTTCTTCTCTTCAATCTCCTGTCGGGTTTGTAGGTGTTCAGAATGGTTTGATAAGCTATGTAGCTGGTCTTCTGCTACCTGATGTTGTCTCAGCCTGCTACTCCTCTGCCATCTTGACTCCTCCCATTAAGTATTAAGTACCTTTGAAGTTTTGCATTTTACTGAGTACTACAGACATTAAGGTATCTTTAAGAAGTTTGTGCATGGGACAGCAATATGTAGTGCATGGGACAGCAATATATAAAGAAGCACTGGAGAGATTAGTATGAATAAATATTATAGGATATAAGGAAAAATGAAGATCAGTATGGGTTGGAATTATTCATTAAAAGACACTTTTAGGGCACCTTGATGGCTTAATTGGTTTATCGTCAAACTCTTGGTTTCAGCTGGGGTCATGATCTCAAGGTCATGAGATTGAGCCCCATGTTGGGCTCATGCTCAGTGCAGAGTTCCCTTGGGATTCTTTCTCTCTTCCTCTCCCTCCTCCACTGCCTCTCCCCATTCTCCCTCTTTCCCTCTCTCTCTCAAATCAGTCAACCAACCAATTATCAATAAAGTGTTTAAAAGAAAAATACTTTTGGTAATGGTGGAATAGTAAGATTGGAGGATTAGTTTTACTGGATGCAAGTTTGTTATACTGGACTCTGACATAAACAAGTTACAAAAAACTTAGAAGATATAGATGCTAAAAGATACTTGTCTTTCAGGTGATTTTGAAATTCTCATTATGATTCATTAATGTATCATTTTATCAAGTCATGTTTATGAATGAGTAGAGACTTCTAGCTGTCCTCTAAAACCCATTCTTTTTTTCTTGGCATTAATAAAATTATGACTGACAAATGATTACCCACCTAGAGACTATTTCCTAGCTCTCCCTGCAGCTAGGCATGTTTTACTTTGTTATATGAGAAGAAAGAAATTCTTTACCCTCTAAATGACTGACTTCTGTTCCTATAGCAGTTCTGCCCAAATTAATATACCGGTATTCTATCAAAACAAATTCAGAATAAATGACCTAGCTCTAAGATGGATAAGACTGTCATATGTTTTGATATAACTTTGTAGAATATGTTCTATTTGGAGGATTGTTAACTCTTATTTTACCTGTATCTTTAAAGTCTTGTGGAGTTGAATCATGGATGATACTATCTATGACTCTGTCAATTCCAGATATCCATGAGAGCCAGGTATAATTTTCCTCCTCAGCTTTAGTGATTGCTTATCAGTTTTGCTTTCTATTATTTTTCTATTAGCCACAATGTCCATTACAAAATATGTAAGAAGGGGTAGTAGTTCTAATGTCCGAAACTGTGCTTTTACCGAACAACTGAGACTCTCTCTTACATTTTCAACATTGGTTCAAGTCCAGGCTGTATTATTTTGTTTTTGGAATCATTGCAGACAATAGAAAATAAGTATATTTTATTGAGATTAAGTATATATATATATATTTTTATTTAAGCTTTATTTAAACATATAATGTAACCCCACCACCCTCTCCCAACCCCTCTCCCCCCCACCCCCCTCAGTTTGTTTTATGACATTAAGAGTCTCTTTTGGTTTGTCTCCCTCCCGATCCCATCTTGTTTCATTTTTACTTTTCCTACCACCTTAACTCCCACCCCCATTGCATCTCCACTTCCTCATATCAGGGAGATCATGTGATAGTTGTCTTTCTCCAGTTGACTTATTTCGCTAAGCATAATATGCTCTAGTTCCATCCATGTCGTCGCAAATGGTAAGATTTCATTTCTTTTGATGGCTGCATAGTATTCCATTGTATATATATACCACATCTTCTTTATCCATTCATCTGTAAAGAGCTTAGCAAACTCAACACCCAAAGAACAAACAATCCAATCAAGAAATGGGCAGAGGACATGAACAGACATTTCTGCAAAGAAGACATCCAGATGGCCAACAGACACATGAAAAAGTGCTCCACATCACTGGGCATCAGGGAAATACAAATCAAAACCACAATGAGATACCACCTCACACCAGTCAGAATGGCTAAAATGAACAAGTCAGGAAATGACAGATGCTGGCGAGGATGTGGAGAAAGGGGAACCCTCCTACACTGTTGGTGGGAATGCAAGCTGGTGCAACCACTCTGGAAAACAGCATGGAGGTTCCTCAAAAAATTGAAAATAGAGCTACCTTATGACCCAGCAATTGCACTACTGGGTATTTACCCTAAAGATACAAACGTAGTGATCCAAAGGGGCACGTGTACCCAAATGTTTATAGCAGCAATGTCCACAATAGCCAAGTTATGGAAAGAACCTAGATGTCCATCAAGAGATTAAGTATATTTTAAAACCTGTATCAGTCCTGAGGTCCTGAGGCAGTCCCATCTAAGAACCACTTCTGAGTCCAGTTTCTGCAGGAGGTTTATTCCAAAGCCTGGTTATTCTGGTGTTACCACAGAGAGTGATTAGTAAAAGTAGAGAAAAAAGTGAAAGCCAGCTCAAGAAATTCTATCACTTGATAGTACCTGATCAAAGATTTGCTGGGGAAGGAAATTGGCAGTGATAGCCAAGGAGAGATGAGAAATTTTAGGGTGATTTAATGGACATCTCCCATTCCTAAATATCACACACACACACATATATATATTTTAACTTGGGTATATATTTTAAGAGATTTTATTTTCCCATGTAAAATGAAGGAATTTAATAGATTGTCTCTAAGATATCTTCCAGCTTTCAGATTCTGCATCTCTAGTTTTTTTCTACACCAGGGTTCAAATGGACCAGAGAAAAGGGAAAAACATTAAACTTTTATTGTTTGTTTGTAGTGGTTACTAACCAGTTGTTTTATTGGTTAGCAGTAATTGTTTTATTGGAGCTAACCAACTATCAACAAGTACTGTTGAGAAGAGTAGTGAGATAGTCAGAAGTAGAGTATATATGTATGCATCTCTATCTTTCTATCTATCTATCTATCTATCTATCTATCTATCATCTATCTATCTACTTATATAATATTAAAGATGTGGTAGACATTGCTGTAATCAATTTATAAGTGTTAGCTCCTTTAGTATCACAATAACGCTGATGAAATAGATACTATTATTTCTCCATTTTACAGGTGAGAACACTGAGGCATAGGAAGGTAAAGTAAATTTCTAAAAGCCACACAGCTAATACCTAATGGATTGGAATTCAGTCAGTCAGCCTCCAGAGTTAGTGATTTTTTTTTAAATTTTAAATTTTTTTTTTTACAGAATTAGTGATTTTAAGCACAGTATTATACTGATAGGAAAAAAAAAAGGAAAGGAAAAATCCAATAAGACACCAGATGATAAAGGAGAAAGAACAAAAATATTTCTTCCCATCCTCATGATTTAAAATGTATGTGTGCACACTAAAGTAATACATGATAGAATTTATTGTTAATATCATAGAATAGAATTCTGTGGTCCCTTGGAACTGTGTTATGATCATCACATATATACTATCCATTTTAATATTCATAACTTCTTTAGTCAGTGATGCTATTAGATTGAATCATATAAAATTATCCACATTTGGCCATTTCTGACATATAAAAAATGACAATATCATAAGGTTCCACCTATTATTGTTAACTACAAAGAGTACAGAAGCTTAGCATGGTTAAATTCCTTATTCAAGATTGTGAATGATGGCACTTTTATGTAGATGTGAATAATGACCCTGGTAACTTGAAATAAAGCTTGTCAGACTCGAATCTCATGCTTTTAATGAAAATGCTATTCTGCTTCTGCATATGCTGTTCCATAGAACTTTTCATAATGCAGCTATGTATCCCACTTGTCTATTACTTATAGCCACATACACATTTGCACATATTCAGAATTGCATTGCTTTCTCTGGCTTCTTCTGAGCATTAAGGTCTCCCCAGGCCTTCCTATTTGAAGTGTGTTCTCTGAATTACAGGATGGGCACTATGCAACAGAAATTTGGAATCTCAGTCCCTGCCCTCCCATGCCCCCCCAAGGCTACTGAATTAGAAACTGCATTTTTAACAGAATCTCCTTTAATGTACATAAACATTGGTAGGGAATTCTAAAAGGGTGTCTGGAAGCACTAAATACTGGCAGCTTTCACATAGTAAAGAAAGGCGGTATAACATCCCTTAAAGGCAGTATAACATCTCTTAAATGAAAAAAAAAAAAAAGGGAAGAAATATATCCTGTCAAATATAGGTGATTATCATGCATCCAGAGAGGTGGGGCTGAGAAGTGGAATTTTGCAACATGTTAGGGAAGTTCAGATACTGGGATCCTTACTGAAAGAGAGAAGTGAGGTAATAAGGTCATATCCATTGGACAACCTTATGAGGTTTCTTAATTTTTTGGCTCTCACATTGACCTTCTATTTGTTCTATCTTCATCTTATGAAAACTAAGTTCCATTCCTGAAAATGCTGTCAAATATTTTATTTTCTCTATTTTTGTGAGGTTTAAAAAATACTGTGTAAGTAAATAACAAATTTAAAACAAATATGTGGGGTGCCTGGGTGTCTCAGTGGGTTAAAGCCTCTGCCTTCATCTCAGGTCATGATCCCAGGGTCCTGGGATCGAGCCCCTAATCGGGCTCTCTGTTCCGTGGGGAGTCTGCTTCTTCCTCTCTCTCTGCCTGCCTCTCTGCCTACTTGTGATCTCTCTCTCTGTCAAATAAATAGATAAAAAATCTTAAAAAAATACTTTAAAAACATATATGTAAATAAAAATCTTATTATAACCAAGGGGACTTACGCAGCTCTGATTCACATCCAATTAACTTCAGGGAAAGCCTTTACCCATGCTGATAGAGAACTCACAGGAAGAAGTTTTTTGAATTAGGTAGAACATGAACCAGGCCTCTGGAAATCCCAGAACCTAGAATTGAGAGTTTTGAGAGGATCCAGCTAGTATTTCAGTCTGAACTAGGAGGTACCAAGGATAACAAGATGGCTGAGGTGATGAGAAATACGCTGAGGCAATAGAACAGACCTCTGTAATGTGCTTATGTAATCAGACCCTCCCCCCACACCCCTCCCCCAGTTTAACAGAACTGTGAACTGCTGCTGCTTCACAGGTAATAGGAGAAAGAGAAGGTAATAAATGAATATTAGTTGATCCACTTGATTTCTAGCTGGATTAGGCAAATGAAGTTTATGAGTTAGAAAAGATTGTTTTTGCACACTAGTGAAGATTATTTTTGTTTCAAATGGCAATTACTAACACTTGTTTCAAAATTCCAGTGGCACAAAATGGTATTCAGAGAAAGTTTCCTACCAGCTTCTCACTGTCTCTCTTAAGGGGCTATCAATATTACTCTTTTCCTCTTTCCTTGAGATTTTTTTTCCCCAGAGAAATTCACTTCAAAATTTTTTATAGTGATATCTTACTATATGCATTGTTTTCCATTGTAACCTTTTTTTTTCCTAAACAGTAGTAAATCCTGTAGATTGATTCTCACCAGTGCATATAAAACTGCTTGATAGTTTTTAATAGCTTTGTAGTGGTCTGTTGGATGTTTGGATGTTATCATAATTTACTTAATAATTCCCCTATTGATGGATGTTTAGGTTGTTTTCAGTCTTCTGCTTTGACATGTTTGTGTGCATGAGAAAGATGGTAGGGTAGAGACTAGAGATGAACTCTGTGCGTTCCAACCCCAGCTCTATCAGTTATTAGTGGGGACATGGTAAGCAGTATGTAAGGGTGAACTATTTTTACTTGAGGTAATATATCTCCAGGAAAAACATCTAGAAGAGGAGCTTCTATGTCAATGTTGTATGTGTCTGCAGAATTGTTACATATATTGTCAAGGTGTCCTTTACAGGTGTTTACAACTTACACAGAGGGTAATTGTACCTTTTCTCCATATTCTTTCCAACACTGATTATGTTGAACATGTTGGGAAACAAAGCTTTAAGGTTTTTTTTTTTTTTTCCTGTTTATTAACCAGTTTAAATGCTCACTACTAGAATATTGAAGGAGAATGCAGAATAGTGTTAAAATAATCTTTTCTCCCTTTTTTTCCTAGGGTACATTTTATCATTGAAAGTATTAAATATAATTCAATTTTCATTAATTGTGAGGCCCCAGTAAATCTTCAAAATTCCTGTCTTATGTGGCAAAAAACTAACTTGTTCCTCTCCAGTATTTCTATTCTCCTCTTACTCGGATGAAGCTGGATTATATTTCCCAGTTGCCTTGCATTTGATAGAGGCTGTATGACTAGTTTGTGGCAGTATAAACTTGGTGAAAATTGTGTACCCACTGCCAAGCCTAGCCCCCAAATACCCTTTTATTATCTTCTGCCTGCTCTTTCTTTCTTTGCTCATTGGACAGCCAAATGAAGAGGATTCTGGAAGATTCTCAAGGGTCCTAAGGAATGTTGGAGCTACTGGATGGAAGGAGACTCAGTTCCTGTATACTGTGTGGAGGAGAGCACCCTCCAGAGCCCCTATTATTAAGCATCATTATGTGATATCAGTAAGAAAAAATTTGTTTTGTAAAGCCACTGAGATTTTGGGTGTTTCGTTACAACCGTTTAACCTACTCCAGTGTTTCTAAACATTATTTTTAACTTCTCAAGGTAGACTTACTAGACTTTTTTTTTCATAATTGCCTCCTTCATGAAATTTTAATACCACAAGCATAATATTTTTTCTGTTTAGAAACTTTATATCTATGCTTTTTAAATAAAGAGGGTAAGATATTTTTGCTTTCCCCCTTACCAAGAACCAGTTTTTTTCTCCCCAGGGATGCTCTTGATCCCATTGGTAATGCATGGCCCATCCTGACTAATACATTTCAAAGAATGAATTTAAATTTTTCTTGGGTTAGCTCAAGACAGTAATACTGGGAAGTAAAGAAGGAGGAAGATTGGTCTTCCAGGAGTTCTTTTCATGTTGAGTTTCTGTATAGCATTTGTAATCTTCATAAATGCCATAATCTGCATGATAGTAACTGTAAGCAATTCTAACAGAGCACATGCCTTTATTTGTTTATTTATTTTAAAGATTTATTTATTTGAGAGAGAGAGAGCGATTGAGCATGCATGAGCTGAGGGTGGGGTGGGGTTGGGACAGAGGGAGAGAGAAAGAGAGAATTTCAAGCAGATTCTGCACTGAGCAAAGGGTCTGTCTCGAGGCTCAATCCCATGACACTGATACCACGACCTGAGCTGAAACCAAGAGTCAGATGCTTAACTGACAGTGCCACCCAGGTGCCCTTGAGCACATGTCTTTAAATTCACTGATTGCAACACATTTATTCCTCTGTTTGTATGTGGGGGGGGGGGGGGGAGGTGGAGAGGGGGTGGGGAATAGAAGAGTGTAGGTGTAGGGTTAAGTTGTGTATTTGAGACCTTCCTTGTTTCTTGAAAAAAGCTTGTATTGCTCTATATGTTCCTCTCAGGACCACCTTTTCTGTGTCCCAAAGATTTTTTTTTTTTTTTAAGATTTTATTTATTTATTTGTTAGAGAGAGGGAGAGAGCAAGCACAGGCAGACAGAGTGGCAGGCAGAGGCAGAGGGAGAAGCAGGCTCCCTGCCAAGCAAGGAGCCCGATGTGGGACTCGATCCCAGGATGCTGGGATCATGACCTGAGCCAAAGGCAGCCGCTTAACCAACTGAGCCACCCAGGCGTCCCTGTCCCAAAGATTTTGAACAGTTGTGTTTTCATTTTCATTTGTTTCCATGAATTTTCTTAGTTCTTCTTTAATTTCCTGGTTGACCCATTTATTCTTTAGTAGGATGCTTTTAGCCTCCATGTATTTGAGTTCTTTCCAACTTTTCTCTTGTGATTGAGCTCTAGTTTCAAAGCATTGTGGTCTGAAAATATGCAGGGAATGATCTGAATATTTGGTCCTAGCTGAGACCTGACTTGTGACTCAGGATGTGATCTATTCTGGAGAATATTCCATGTGTGCTAGAGAAGAATGTGTATTCTGTTGCTTTGGGATGGAATGTTCTGAATATATCTATGATGTTCATCTGGTCCAATGTGTCATTTAAAGCCTTTATTTCCTTATTGAACTTTTGCTTAGATGATCTGTCGATTTCAGTGGGGGGAGTTAAAGTCCCCTACTATTATTGTATCATTGCCAATGTGTTTCTTTGATTTTGTTATTAATTGATTTACATAGTTGGCTGCTCCCATGTTAGGGGCATAGATATTTAAAATTGTTAGATCTTCTTGTTGGGCAGACCCTTAAGTATCATATAGTGTCCTTCCTCATTTCTTATTATAGTCCTTGGTTTAAAATCTAATTGTCTAAAAAAAATCTAATTGTCTGATATCAGGATTGCCACTCCAGTTTTCTTTTGATGTTCATTAGCATGGTAAATTGATTTCCACACCCTCACTTTAAATCTAGAGGTGTCTTTGGGTCTAAAATGAGTCTCTTGCAGACAGCATATTGATGGGTCTTGTTTTTTTTAATCCATTCTGATACCCTGTGTCTTTTGATTGAGGCATTTAGCTCATTTACATTCAGGGTAACTATTGAAAGATATGAATTTAGTGCCATTGTATTGCATGTAAGGTGATTGTTACTGTATGTTGTTTCTGTTCCTTTCTGGTCTACTACTTTTAGGGTCTCTCTTTGCTTAGAGAACCCCTTCCAATATTTCCTGTAGGGCTGTTTTGGTGTTTGTAAATTCTTTCAGTTTTTGGTTTCCCTGGAAGCTTTTTATCTCTCCTTCTATTTCCAGTGATGGTCTAGATGGATATAGTGTTCTTGGCTGCATATTTTTCTCCTTTAGTGATCTGAATATAGCATGCCAGTCCTTCCTTTTGGCCTGCCAGGTCTCTGTGGATAGGTATGCTGCCAATCTAATATTTCTACCATTGTAGGTTACAGACCTCTTGTCCTGAGCTTCTTTCAGGATTTTTCTCTTTGTGTCTGAGACTTGTAAGTTTAGTATTAGATGATGGGGTGTTGACCTATTTTTATTGATTTTGAGGGGGGGAGTTCTCTGTGCCTCCTGGATTCTGATGCCTGTTTCCTTCCCCAAATTAGGGAAGTTCTCTGCTCTAATTTGCTCCAATATACCTTCTGCCCTCTTTCTCTTTCTTCTCCTTCTGGGATCCCAATTATTGTAATATTTTTTCATCTTATGGTATCATTTATCTCTAGAATTCTCCCCTCGTGATCTAGTAGTTGTTTATCTCTCTTTTTCTCAGCTTCCTTATTCTCCATAATTTAGTCTTCTATATCACTAATTATCTCTCCTGCCTCATTTATCCTAGCAGTAAGAGACTTGATTTTTTATTGGACCTCATTAATATTTTTTTGATTTCAACTTGTTTAGACTTTAGTTCTTTATATCTCCAGGAAGCAATTTTATTTCTCCTGAAAAGGATTCTCTAGTATCATCTATGCTTTTTTGAATCCCAGCTAGTATCTTTATAATTGTCATTCTGAACTCTAATTCTGACATCTTACTAATGTCTGTATTGATTAGGTCCCCAGCAGTCAGTATTACCTCTTGTTCCTTTTTTGAGGGGTGAGTTTTTTCACGTTATCATTTTGTCCAGAGAATAATAGATGAATGAGAGAACAAAATGCTAAAAGGGTAACAATGATCCAAGAAAAATATCTACTAATCAAATCAAAAGAGACCTAAAACCAGGGGAAGAGGAAAGGCAAAAAAGAGAAAAAGCATATGATTAGGCTGGTGAATAGAACAGAGCCACACACTTGATTTTGGATGTATTTTGGTCTATTAGAAGAAACTTTCTTCTAAAATTTTAAAGAAAGAAAAAATATATATGTGTATAAAATAAGGGTAAACATGATGAAGGGATATAATATGACTGTAAAGATGAAAATTTATAAAGATCTTAAGAAAGAATTTGATAAGATAAGAAGTTGGTTGAAAAAAAGGAAAAAAATGGGAGAGAATGTGATCAGGCTGGAGACTAAAACAAAACCGTATGCTAGATTTAGGATATATTTTGGTCTATTAGAAGAAACTGTATCCAAAATTTTAAGGAAAGATAAATTTATATGTGAACAAAAAATAAGGTTAAATATAGTGAGGGGATAGAATATGAGCATAAAAGTTGAAAATTAAAAAAACATTTTTAGGGACGCCTGGGTGGCTCAGTTGGTTAAGCGGCTGCCTTCGGCTCAGGTCATGATCCCAGCATCCTGGGATCGAGTCCCACATCGGGCTCCTTGCTCAGCAGGGAGCCTGCTTCTCCCTCTGCCTCTGCCTACCTCTCTGTCTGCCTGTGCTCGCTCTCTCTCTAACTAATGAATAAATAAAATCTTAAAAAAAATTAAAAAAAATTTTTTAAATGGTATTGATAAGATAAAATAGGTTAAAATAGGAAGAGGAAAAACTAAAAAAAGAAAAGTAGAAAAAGAAAAATATAATGAAAAATTTAAAAGTTTAATTTTGAAATATTAAAGAATCATGGGGGAAAAGCCATGAATTCTATGTGTTGCTTTCCCCTCTCTCTGGAGTTCTGCAGTTCTCATTGATTGGTGAACTTGTCTTGGCTGGGTGTTCTTGCTAATCTTCTCAGAGAGAGGTGCCTTTTGCCATAATTCTCAAATGTCTTTGCCCGAGGTGGAATTGTACCACCCTTACTTGGGGCCAGGCTAAGTAATCTGCTTGGTTTTGTGTTGTAGCTTTTGTTCCCTGAGCGCTTTCCATACAGGTTTGGAGGATGGGAATGAAAATGGCGGCCTCCCAATCTCTGGCCCTGTAGGAGACAAGAGCTCAGGGCTCCACTCCTCACTGCACCCTCAGGGAAAAGCAGCCAATTACTCTGGCTCCCTGTTCTCTGGACACACTTCATGCTCATCCAGCCTGTGACTGAGCATTTCTATCTCTGGCACACATCTCCGTTTGGAGTCTCCAAACCTAACAGATTCCTGCAGCATGCTCCCACACCAGTCCTGTCAGTGGAGGAAGGGGGGACCCCTGGTTTTCTGTGATCCTGCAGGTCCTGAGATCACATTGTCCCCCTGAGGGCACCACCCCAGCTCAGCCTCTGGAGCGACATCCCTCAGTGGAGCAGACATCTAAAAGTTCCGATTTTGTGCTCCACTGCTCTCTCACTTGTAGGGAGCTGGCCCCTCCCCCATGGTCTATCTTCCCATATATCACTTTGGATTAAATTCTTCCCCCATGGTCTATCTTCCCATATATCACTTTGGATTAAATTCTTTGTATGTCCTACCTTCTAGAAAGTGGTGGCTTTTCTGTCCCTAGAATTGCTCCTTTTCTCTTCTCTCTTATGTTGAATTTGTAGCTGTTCAGAATGGTTTGATAACTATCTAGCTGAATTGCAGGGTCCAGATGAAATTTAGGTCTCCTGTTCCACCATTTTGCTCTCCCTCCTCTTCCACGTTTTTAAGAGATAGAGGAAGGGGGGATGTGTGATGTGGAAATGTGCATTGTGATGGCAGGAATTTGAGGGATTTCCTCTTTATAGACTTATATGGTCTCTTTAAAGTGGAAATTAAGCTGATTTTCCAAGCAAGAAGGGTGATGGCTGGGTGTGTGGGGAG
Source organism: Taxidea taxus jeffersonii (assembly GCA_003697995.1). Classification (NCBI taxonomy): domain Eukaryota; kingdom Metazoa; phylum Chordata; class Mammalia; order Carnivora; family Mustelidae; genus Taxidea; species Taxidea taxus. The sequence continues at coordinate 141,216 of RCUC01143771.1, read as the reverse complement.
AGTTGTGAATGCTCAAAATGGCAGTCTGTTTGATAGTGTTTAAGACCTTCCCCACCCCGCCCCCAATAGATACACATATGTATATATACATCACATCTTTTCACATCTTTTTAATCCACTCATCCATTGAGGAACACTTCCCTATCTTGGCTATTGTAAACAATGCTGCAATAAACACAGGGGTTGCGTATACCTTCAAATTAGTGCTTTTGTGTTCTTTGCCTAAGTATCCAGTAATGGACATCATGGATCATAGGCTAATTCTAGCTTTAACTTTTTGAGGAACTTCTGTGCTATTTTCCACAGTGGCTGCTCCAGTTTGCATTCCCAACAGTGTAAGAGGGTTCTTTTTTCTCCATATCCTCACTAACACATGTTTTATTATATATTTTTTTATTCTAGCCATTCTGACATGTTTGAGATGATGCAGAATTGTTCATTCAGTATGTTGTATACCTGAAACTACTATAACTTTGTATGTTGATTCTACTTCAGCGAGAAAAAAAGGACACTGGCTCAGCTTCAGATACATTGAAGTTTAGATCCTGTCTTCCAGAAAAAGGGGCCTCTGCGTGTTAATGTATATTTGTTTTAACTGTAATTGGGGATCTCCTTTTTCTTCTTCCCCTTTCTGTCTTATCCTTTTTCTTCCCCAGTTCCAGTTTAAAAATAACTCCAGAAGAACTGTATTAAGTTTTTTCTGTATGAATCAAGGATGGCTTGTAAGTGGAGAACTAAGTCTGCTCAGCCTTGCCCTTCGTGTCCACCCTGGTCAATCCACAGTACACATTGTGTGGTATCTGTGCAATGGTACCATCTCCCATTCAAAGGAGAATTTCTCAGATGAAGAGATGATCCTATTCTGGGGAGGCAAAATAATAGAAATCCAGCACATTGTAATAAATTGTTGGTGTGGAAATTTAGAGGTAAAACTAAATAGAGAAACAGTTTCTGGCCAGTGTGGAGGGTCTGACTAAAGTCAAAGAACATGAATTTCTAGTTTTATGGAAATCTATAGTGTTATTCTATATGATTTTCAACAGTAATGCTCAACAACTCTGATGCAGATGGGCTTTTGCATTGGTCCAGATTTTTTTTTTTCCAGAGAGATGTGACAGAAAAAAAAGGGGCCAATACAGCTAATAATATTGGCAAGACAGAGGATGAAGAGATGGTATATGTGAGAGGAGGTGAGGAGAGGAGGAAGGACTGGGAGAAAACAGAGAATCAGAAAACTTTGTTGGGAAGGTATATGTGATAGAGCTGACATGGCTTGAGATCATTCTCAAAGAATTGGAAGACTTAATGTTTCCAGAGTGCATAATTATGTAAGATAATAATTTTTTGTATCTGGCTATGAAGTAGTTTACAAATGTATAATAGATACATTAGAAAATGAGAGGTTAAAAAACAATTACCATGCTTTGGACAGGTCATTCATGTAGACACGGCTCTCTGCCAGGTTACTGGAAAGTCTGGGGTCAGAGGAAGACATTAAATCAATGCTAAAGGCATCAGTGAATGAGAGGTTGTATACCTCTTTGTACATGCTAAATTATTATAGTGATGATTAGGAATTGTTTTATCCCCAGGGTCTTCTGGCTGGGAATGTACTTTCTTGCCACATATTTATCTTCACGTCACAACACATTGGATATGAAATCTATTAAAAAAGAATTTTATCAGAGGGAAGAATGGGTTAATGAACCATGAAGTATTTTTTTTTAAGATTTTATTTATTTATTTATCAGACGGAGATCACAGGTAGACAGAGAAGCAGGCAGAGAGAGAAGAGGAAACAGGCTCCCTGCTGAGCAGAGAGCCCGATGCAGGACTCGATCCCAGGACCCTGGGACCATGACCTGAGCCGAAGGCAGAGGCTTTAACCCACTGAGCCACCCAGGCGCCCCGAACCATGAAGTATTTTTAAAGATTTTTATTTATTTATTTATTTATTAGAGAGAGAGAGAGAGAGAACAGGCAGACAGAGTGGCAGGCAGAGGCAGAGGGAGAAGCAGGCTCCCGGACGAACAAGGAGCCCGATGTGGCACTCGATCCTAGGACGCTGGGATCATGACCTGAGCCGAAGGCAGCCGCTTAACCAACTGAGCCACCCAGGCGTCCCCATGAAGTATTTTTAACATAATGCTTATTGTGTAGGTAGTATTAGACATTGTGAGAATACATTCTCCAACCTTACAAAATTTGTAACTTATTATGGAAGTTAGGTTTACATACACAAAACAGTTAAGAGAATAGCAGACTAGTTAGGGTGTAAGTTGAAAGTAGAGTAAATGTGTACGCATGGAGAAAGGAGAGGTCACTTTTATTAGGCTCATATGAGTTTTGAAGAAAAGTAATGGTGTAGACTGCTGTAAGAACTCCGCTATTTGTACGGTTTGAAAACATACCTATATAATTTTTACATCTAAGGTTAAAACATGTTGTCCAAAACCAGAATATCCTTCTTTTCTTTATTCTCTATTGAAGTGTCATTTATTGTTTATAATGATTTAAGTTTTCTGACTCAGGGGTAATTCCTAAAATAATTATTTTTATCCTTTCCTTTCTCCAAAATATATACCCTCTAGTTTGGGAATTTCAAAGAGTTATTACTCATTTTTAAAAATAACTTACAGAAAAAAGTTGATTTTAATAAAATGATTTTCCTTTGGTTTCTTCCAAAATTTTCACAATTTTCATTGAAGCAAGTACAGATGAAGGAATAATTTTTTCCACAATCTGATTGGAAAGCCAAAGTCTCTCTCTTTAGCATGAAGAAAATCAAAAGGTTTTTTGAAGGAGTTAGTAAAATTTTAACTATGTTATTGATTGAAATCATGCCCTTTGGCTATTTGGGAGTATCAGTGGTGCACCTTAGCCAAAATGCCTTTTCAGGCAATCACTATATTGTTATTCAGGTTGCATTGCTAGGAGACATGGCCTACCTCTTACCTTGGCATACTCAGCAGTGCCACAGCCAATCGTATCTTTTGCCAATTAGAAAATTCCTTTCAATTCAGAAAAATAAGAAAGGGATCTTTCTTATTGCAGTGAGGCCAGAGTAGTAAAAAAGGGTACTTGTCATCACAATTACCTCATATGCAACAAGTCCTGTAGGGGGAAAGTTAAGAAAACTTGCAAATTAATCATTTCCTTAAAGTTTCCAGTAAAGAAAGCCGAAGAAAAAATGATACTTTTATTATTCCTGCTATAGCCTTGTTTCATTAACATGGCCCCAAATTCTCGGCCTGAAATTGAGGGTGGATGAAAGATTAGAGAAGAAATTATAAGAAGAAATTGCTGTCTTAAGTGAAATAATAGTTTAAAAAATTAAGTGATCTGAGAAGAGATAATAATAGCTCTGCCAATAGTTTTACCTTTGGATATAAATATTGTTTCTATATATGGCTCTCAGGAAAATCCCTGCAATTGAGAATTGTGTTCCAATGTCCTTTCCCTATTTTCACCTTATCATTGACTGGAAAACATTAAATAGCATGCTTGATCGACAGCATCTGTGAATTTTAGCACTTCCATAGAAAAGCAAACTGTTAAGTAAGTACTGTTTTGAAATGAAATACGATGGTGTGGGAAAGATGGGACAGCAGAGCTTCTCCCTCAAGCTGGAGAAGTGGTGGGGTGAACAAGCACGTGCCTCCCAGATGCCATCTCCTATAATCACAAGAGAAGAGAGCAAAGGTTAGACTTAGAGAAACTTGAAGACTGAGGATTTCTTCTCTGCTTCCCATAGCCAGAAATACCCAACTAACAGCTATTATCCCTTGCTTGTTCTTTCTTGGGTGCACCTGGATTAGAGATTTAGGTGAGTGGAGATGAGTGCACTTCTGCTAGTTAAGGATGGATTTTGTTGCTTTCCAGCAGCAGGTGTTCACAGAGAGCTGAAGATAGTGGTACAGCTACTCCTCCCAGGAGCAGAATGAGAGGTGGTGAGGAAGAGGGTTGCAGGAGTACCAACAACAGGTGTCTTTTCCTGTTTCTGTGGTTCAGAGTCCAGAACTGAGTTTGCATCAGGAAGGTGATAGCTGTCTCTTGGCCAGAGGCCTAGTTTCAGAGCTCTGATACAAGGATAGATAATCAGTGTTGTGAGTCTACTTTCAGTAAGTTGCTGTGTTAACCAAGCACTCAATTTCCATGCCAAACAGTGCCCAATGATGAGCTGCAGTCATTGATGAAGGCTGGACTTAGCTGAAATATATAGTCTTTGAGTAGAGCAGACACAAGTAGTCCTTTTCATACCCTGCATTAACTGCAGATTTATGAGGAAAATAAATGTTATTGTTATCTTAAGCCATAAAGTTTAGGGATGTTTTGTTACATATCAGAAGATAACTGGAGCACATCTACTCTCTTAATAACTATATGGTGTTATAATATTATAATTACATTTAACCATTTTTCTATCGTTGTTTCAGGTTTTCATTGTTATAAAATAGTTGAACAGCTTTGAAATACATTAACATTAACATTACATTAACATTAACATACATTAACATTAACATACATTAACATTAAGTTGAATTCTTAGGAATTCTAGGTAGTACACAGAAGTGTCATATGGTAGTTGTTTTATTGTGTTTCAAATTGTATGTGGTTATGCTTTATAATCCTTGCCAGTCTAAGGCAGAAGATAGTAGTAAATCATATATAAAATTGCAGTGAATTAATTAATCTGGCAAAGAAAATGATATAATGATTATAATCATATAATGGTGATGGCAGTCATCACTATCATATTTCTAACTTCAGAGCATTCTTTTCTCTCAGTTTGAGGACAGAGTACATTTTAGAATATCCTATGGGATTTTTCTCAAAGTACAGATAGTTATAATTTTCTGATCTCTCTACATAGACTTCGTCCCCTCGTAGTCACTTAATTGAGAACTATCTCTTCCACCAATGTTTGCCTGAAGTAAAATGGAAGGAGTTTAGCATTGCCTATATGGAATATGAAGAAAATAATAATTACATTTTTTTAGATTTTATTTATTTATTTAACAGAGATCACAAGCAGGCAGAGAGAGAGGAAGAAGCAGGCTCCCTGCTGAGCAGAGAGCCCGATGCGGGCCTCGATCCCAGGACCCTGAGATCATGACCTGAGCTGAAGGCAGAGGCTTTAGCCCACTGAGTCACCCAGGAGCCCAATAATTACATTTTCTTTATAAGAAAAATAATATATAACATATTGGGGAAGATATTAATCATTGAATTTGAATAAAACTTCCAACTTGCAAATAAATACTTTCCAAACTTTTTATGAAGAAAGTTTATCTTGTTCCCATGGACATGACTTCTTTTTTTGTAAATAAGTATATGGATTTATGCTTGAAAATGGTTACACACAATTCCCTGATGAAGGCTTGGCAATGTTCTCTTTAAATTCTTGTAAATTATCATCAACAAGAGACTTTATTCATATAGGCAGGTAATTAAATTCTAAAACACATTTTACATCCGTTAAATTTTTAACTATTTCAGTAGTTGAGATTACATTTCAAGCTAAAAATTTATTTTTTATTTCATTGACAGATGTAATAATATTTCTTAGGATAATTGCGAGTGGAGTTTGAAACCAATCCAACTTTTTTTCATGATTTTATTTATTTATTTGACAGAAAGAGAGAGCACAAGCAAGGGGAGAGGCAGAGGCAGAGGGAAAGGCAGTCTCTCTACAAAACAGGGAGCCTGATGTGGGATCCCAGGACCCTGGGATCATGACCCAAGCCAAAGGCAGACAGATGCCCATCTGACTGAGCCACCCAAGTGCCCCCAAACCAATCCTACCTTTTAACATTAAGTGTTTCAAAATAATGGTGAGGCTTTTATTTGGAGAACATGCATCTATTATAAGAAAAAGCCCCTCATCATTAGTTGGAAGCCCTCTTAAGGGAACATGCTGGGTCACAGACTCAGAGATGAACTTCCCCAGGATACCTTTGTCTTGCTATGAACCCATTCCCGTAGCCCTGAGGAGACATCTGACTGCTGAGGTTAATGTCCAGGTGGTAGTATCTCCTTGGCAATGTTCAGCAGGTTGTAGTAGAACAGCAAGTACCTGCTAGCTCATCCTCATCTTGCTTTCTCTCTGTGGCAACATTCTCATCTTGCTTTCTCTCTGTGGCAACAGCTCTGTTGCTGTTCTTTCCTACTCTGTTTTCTAACTTACTTACTTAAAACTTACTTAATTTTAAAATTTAATTCTTGTTTAATTTCTTGCCAGGAGAACCTTCTGCCCTATTTTTACCCCAAGAATGTCACTGAGGCAAAAGGTGCTGGGCACAAGCTGCCCCAAGCATAGTCGTGCTGTCTCATGGGTAGATGCACTGGTAGATTCAATTTCTAATGTTTTATTTGTGAATTTTGTGTAGACATTCATAAGTAAGTTTTAACTTTACTTTCCTTTACATTTGGTCTGTGACATCAGCTAATGATTTGGCTTTGTACAAATTGAGTAGTTTTTCATCATTTTCTCTGTTCTGAAAAAGAAGTAGGGTAAGTATGATCTACCAGTGGAAGGTATTCTGGAACTCACTTCTAAAAATACATGGATTCAGGGCTTTTGGGGTATAGGTTTTTAAATTGATTCAGGTGAATTCTCCTTTCTGAACTTTTCATACATTTTGATGATTTACATTTTCTTAGAAATGTATCCTTTTCATGAAAGCCTTTAACTTTTCACTAGAGTGGCACATAGTATCTCTCATAATTAAAAAAAAAATTTCTCCAGGTTCATAATGATTCATAATGATTGAGATTGCAGACTACCGAAGCTGTAGGATTTCAGTATTGGCATTATCATTTGCTTGTTTTTTGGTTTGAACAAGTTTCTTAATGTTCTGTGACTTATTTATTTACTCAAAAAAATAGAATATAAATGATATTTACCCGATAAGCTTGTATTATTGATTGAAAATCACTCAGTGAAGTTTCTGGAGCATTGTCATAAGTAAATGATAATTTCTATCATTATTTTATTTCTTATTCTAATTGTTAAATATTTATGCTTTTCCCCTGCTTTTTGGATTACGCTTGCCATTTCATATTGTATTTTTTCCAGAGACTAGTTCTTGAACTTATATATTTATCCTATGCTTTTAAATTTACTGTTAATTTCTAAATTTAATTCTTACTTATTTTCTTGCTTTTTGCAGGCACATATTGTTTCTATTTACCTAGTTTCTATTATTGTAAAAGTTTATTTTCTTTTTACTGTGTTTAAGATATACTCATGATGCTCTAAATTTTCTTTTGAGTACAGTTTAAGCATTTTTACTGTTTTTAACATATAGATAATCTCCAATTCATTTTGCTGTAGGACTTATTGGGTAGAATAACCTAGTATTTTACTTTATTATTTTAATTTCCTTTCATTTTTCTTCTATATTCTTAGCAAGTTTCTCATGTTCAGATTCAGTTGTCCGAGATTTTAATTATACTCTTAACTGCCTCCAGTGTGGGTCACTTGCTGTTTTACAGTTTTAGATTTCCTGGAATCCTCTTCATCACACTCATCTCCTTCTCTTGTCTTTCATTTCCTTATTTTATTTTAAATTAAATTAAATTAAATTTTTCTTTTTAATTTTATTTTTCTATTACCCTCTCAATATGCCCCCCACCTTTAAAAATATTTTATTTATTTATTTGACTGAGAGAGAGAGCGAGAGAGAGTGCACAAACAGGAGGAACAGTAGAGGGAGAGGGAGAAGCAGGCTCTCTGCTAAGCAGGGAGTCCGATGCTGGGCTCCATCCCAGGACCTTGGGATCCTGACCCGAGCCAAAGGGAGATGCTTAACAAACAGAGCCACCCAGGTGCCTCTATTTTCCCCTCTATATGTTCTTCTTTCAATTTATAGAGGTGGATCTTTTACTCTTTCTAGGTTATCAGTAAAGTTCCAAAATTTTCTTCTAGATTCTGCTATAACATATCTTATTAAGCCCTCCAGAATGTATTTCCTTTTACTTTGTACCACTCTCCTCATCGCTGCTCCCCTCCCCAACCCAGGTCTCTTTTTAAATTCTTTTTGTTCTCCTTTTTGCATCCTTCAAGATGCAAGACTTTCTTGGATCTTGCTACTCTGTCTATTGGAATGGGAGTTGAATCCTTGGCTTAAATCTACAACTGGAAATTGTGTTGATCGGCATAGCTCCAATTATATTTCTAGTTGATGAAAAACTTTAATCTAGGGTACCTCTTTTCAAGTTTTTATTGGATGTTCTTTCCACTCCCTCTGCATGATAATCTAAACCAATGTTGGTGTAATGCTTACTTATAGAATTTGCTGTTATAGGGTTTCTCTTTTCTGCTTTCCTCTTATAGTGCTTAAATTATGGGTACCACCACACTTAAAATTCACTGCTACATTATCAGTGTCAGTTTCTCCTTCCATTCTACTTACATATTCTCTGAAATCAGATGGTACTACTCTGAAACTTGGGCAAGAGGCTGTATGCTGTAGAGTGCCCAACTTTGAGTTATTTCCAACCATGCCTAAGCCCACAGGGGTGGTGTCTATGGATCCAATGAGAAGCATATACCTATAGCCCATGTAGCCTCGTATAAAACACAAAACAGCCTCTGGATCTACAGACTTTCTCATCCAAGTTGCCCAAAGCTCACTTTTTGGGCTTACACAGTTCTCTTCTCTGATCCATCTTGTTGAGTGCTGGATTTTGCACTGGTCTGTCCATCTGTTTACTCTAGGAGTGCCTAGAGATGGCTATTAAGGGTGTGGTAAGTAGAATGATCAGTCTTAGGTATGAAGACTGGGATGACCACCTACATGAGCAAATAGCCCTTTGTGGGCAGCCTGGGCCAGGGTGTGGGAAAAGAATAGGGGGTGCTGTGGGCTGAGGGCCAGAAGCTGATTTCTTGTGTAGCCACATCTCAGTACAGAATCCTGAGGAAATCTGAGTTCCCAAAAACATAACCTGAACTTATACATTATTATAAAGATATATTTTCAATTATAGGAAAATACGGCATTTTATTTGCATTTTAAGCTTGATTTATAATTTTAAAATACATATGGTATATAGGTGCCCATCTTTTTCCTTCTTTGTGCTTTCCAATTGTTAGGATTTGAGTCTGCTTCTAGGTAGTAGGAAAGTGATGGGAGAAAAGAGATAAAAGATAATGGAATAGGGCTCTGCTCTATAGAGCTGAAGTTTCCAGGATGATAAGAGGAAGTCAGTGCCCTAATTTTCTGTGTTGTAAGTCCCCTGCTCTCCCAGTTTGAGTACTGTTGATGGTTTCATATTACCAATCTTCTCTTGTGGTCATAGGAATAAGTGGAATGTAGTGTTGTATATTAGTTGTGATATTAATATTCAGAAACAATGGTTACCACAATGTTAGCGCAGAAGGGCTAATTTTTGGAACCAGTCCTGTCAACCTTTATAATTGAAAGTAATTTTCAATGAATGATACCCAACAAACCTTTACCTAATTATAAATTTCTTACTCTAGCATTCAAGATTTGCATAATATGTTACCTACTTCCTTAGCTTTGTTGGTTACTCCTATCCTGATGCATCCTGTATTCTGGCAATCTTGGATTACTTGCTGTTTCCCAGCTGTGTCTACACTTTCTTCATTTTGAGCCTTTCCTTATGAAGTTCCCTTTGATTATAAACTCTCCATCTAAAACCTGAAATCCTCCCTCCTGATATCTCAAGAATTGCTCAAGCATGACTTTCCATGAATCTTTTTCCTAATTCCCTCTACTGATTTTTCACTCTACTGAGCCCTCATGACACACCGTCTCTACCTCTCTCTCTCTCTTTTTTTAAAGATTTTATTTATTTATTTGTTAGAGAGAGAGAGAGCAAGCACAGGCAGACAGAGTGGCAGGCAGAGGCAGAGGGAGAAGCAGGCTCACTGCTGTGCAAGGAGCCCGATGTGGGACTCGATCCCAGGATGCTGGGATCATGACCTGAGCCGAAGGCAGCTGCTTAACCAACTGAGCCACCCAGGTGTCCCTGTCTCTACCTCTCTTAAGGAAAAAGAAAATTGTCTTTTATTATAATTATTGTTTCCTGTTCTGATCTCTCCTTGGTTGTGGAATCTAACTTACTCTCTTTTGTATTGTTTTTAATACCTAATAAGAACTGACTGCAGGGGGCACCTGGGTGGCTCAGTGGGTTAAAGCCGCTGCCTTCGGCTCAGGTCATGATCCCACGGTCCTGGGATCGAGCCCTGCATTGGGCTCTCTGCTCTGCGGACAGCCTACTTCCTCCTCTCTCTCTGCCTGCCTCTCTGCCTACTTGTGATCTCTGTCTATCAAATAAATAAATAAAATCTTTAAAAAAAAAAAAAAAGAACTGACTGCAGGCCATAAGTATGTCAATATGAAATGAACAAAGGAGACACTGATTAGGGGTCCTGTTTGAAAGACCTGAACATGCATGCCACTACGAACTGAATATTTATGTCCTTCCTCTCCCCAGTTTCATATGCTGAAGCTCTAACCTGCACTGTGACTATATTTGGAATAATGAAGAAATTAAGGTTAAATGAAGTCATAAGGGTAGGGCCCTGATTTAATAGGATTAATGTCCTTATAAGAAGAGACACCACAGCATCTCCACCCCTCTCTTTTTTTTGTTTCTTTTCATGCAGTGAGAACAAAGTGCAAAGGTGACTGTCTGCAAGCCAGGAGGAGAGCTCTCATCAGGAATGGAGTCAGTTGGCACCTTCCTCTTGGATTTCAACCTCCCGAACTGTGAGAAAATAAATTTCTGTTGTTTAAGCTACCCAGACTATAGTATTTTGTTATTGCAGCCCCAGCTGACTAAGACAGATTTTGGCAGTAGGGGTGGAGTGCTGCTGTTAAAAAATACCTAAAAATGTGGATGTGGCCTTGGAACTTGGTGATGTATTGTGGCTAGAATAATTTTTAAGCCAAGTGTTAGAAAAATCTGAGATTGCTATAAAGGGACTGTTTGTAGAAATAATGGATTTTATTTTATTTATTTTTTGTTTATTTTTAAGATTTATTTATTTATTTTAGAAAGAGTGTGGCAGGAAGAGGGAAAAGGAGACAGAAACTCAAGCAGACTCTGCACTGAATATGGAGTTGGATGAGGAGCTCAATCTCACTATCCTGAGATCATGACCTGAGCTGAACCCAAAAGTTGGACGCTTAACCAACTTTGCCGCCCAGGTGCCCCAAGAAACACTGGATTTTAAAGGCCATTCTGGTGAAGTCCCATGAAGAAATGAGGACCAGTTTACTGGAAACTAGAGGAAAAATGATCCTTGTTATGAGGTGGCAGATAAGTTGGCTGAATTATATTCTACGGTTTTGTAGAAGATAGAATTTGTGAGTGATGAAAGAGGTATTTACCAAGGGAGATTTCTAAGCAAATTCCTCCTTACTGCTTTATAGTAAAATTTGAAAGGGGAGATATGAATTGAAAAAGGAACCAGTACTTGGAGATTTGGAAAATTCTTATCCTAACCATATTATAAAAATGAGAAACCATGTTCTGAAGAGAACACTAACCATTGGATAAAGAGATCTTAAGTACAACTCATGGACTTAACTGGACATCTCTACAGAAGCCAGGAATAGAGATGGGATTATATCAGCATAGATGCTGTCAGTTTGAAACAAAATGGGCAGCGATGCCTAGTTGGCTCATTAGTTAAATGTCTGCCTCTTGGCTCAGGTCATGATCTCAGAAGAAAAAAAATATAGACATGCTAATTCATAGTCTTACCTCCTCGTTTTAAAATCAAAGAATCAAGCTCAGAGTGGTAGAAAAATGTTACCCATTAAATTTTGAGCACTTTGACGTACCATGTCTTATTTATCTTGGTATTCCTACCTCTACAACATAGTTCTTGGTGCATAAAAATCATTTGGAAAATAAATTTCACCAGTAAAGATGATTGGTAAATGTTTGCTAAATTGTAGCTGGTAGACAAGGTATACGCATTGGTTCTCTTCATTATGAAAAATATTGAAATTACTCTAAAGAAGAAATACTGAGAATTATAGTAAAAGCATTAATCAGTCAAAGAGTTTGATACCTTTCAGGAAAATGAAATGTGGATGATTTTGTAGTGGTGGATAAACTACAGGGAGTTGAAGTCTAAGCCCATTCAAGAAATGGCTAAAGCAGAAGTGAGAACCAGTTTTTTCTTCCAGAGCAAAACCGCCACAAACCAACATATACCAACGTATATGGAACAGAGATGGCAGTTGTGGAAGAGATAGGAAGTGAGAGAATTGATTAAATAATTCTTTGTGTGTTACTTATCCCCCAACACTGACACCTGGGCAAATTGTTCTCAGGCTTAAATCAGGCAAAGGATCTTAATGAAATTGAGTAATAATCTTCCTAGAAGGTCAAGGCCTTCAGAGTGGGGATTTAGCTCCAGAGCAGGACTCCATATTTTGGCTGTTGACTCTTCCCTACCTGTATGCATAGTGATGTTTGCAGGTCAAAAGATCCACCTAAGATTACAGAGCTTGCGGTTACATCACCCATTTAAAGGAAAGATCAGTGATTTCAGAGAAAATCTACGTATGCTAACTGCATCCAGGAGCTTGTCTATTATAAACAATTTTAACCAGACAATCAAGTTTCTCTAGGCATTTGGGAAAAAATAGCTGCACAAAGAAGCCATATCTAGAAGAACAAACAGAACATCTAACTTGGAGGAAATAGGTAATCAAAAAATATAAAAGCACTTTAAAAAGGATACTAATACTTCCCAGTTTGCATGAAAACCTTGGTTTCTGTTTTCCTAGGTTTTGATTGATAACACACCTCTTTTACTCTCAAAAGTGCCAGGTTTAGACAACATATGATATGACCTTTTTAAATTTATAAGAATTTTATTTATTATCTTCTAAAAGATTTATGAAGATAGTATATCTATTATAAAACAAGAACAATGAACCAAACCTTCAAACTTCAAGCCAAACCAAGTGAAAGTGAAACTTCTAAGCCCAAGAAGACCTTGAAAATAAAAAAAATATTACTTAAGTAAATATTTAACAGGAAGGCCATAAGAAAGAGTTAAGAAACTCTCAAGCACATATAGCAAAAAGATAGAAAATATGAGAAAATGTTGAGCTCTAGGAGATCAATTCAGAAGACACAAAGTCAAAACAATATATTTGGAATAAGATGCAAGTTTAGAATACAAGGATAAAGAGAAAATCCCAAAATATTCATAAACAATGAACAGCAACAACAAAAACAAGTCTCCTTACAAAAATAGAGTCAAGCCACTATTAAACATCATTTCAGGCTGTGGACACATCCTTTGGATACATGAAGACTATAGGATACTATCAAAGTTATGACAAGGAACGATTTTAAATCCAAAAGTCTATTTAATTAGTACAATTATCAATCAAATATGAAAGAAGAATGCTTTTCAAACATGCATGCATTCAAAATTCGTCCCCTGCTTCATATCTCAAAAAAAAAAATCCTTGTGAAAATACTCTAGCAAAACAAAGAAGGAATCAGAAACAATTAAATATGGAATACAAAACTCAGTAAGATTACAATGAAAAAAATCTCAGATTAACAGTTCTTGTATTCATATTGTTTAATATTAAAACCTTTCACAAATAACATGTGTAACATTTTGGAATATCTTGGTGATTATATGAGAAGTCTTTTTTTCAGCCAAGAAAAATGAAGGCCAAACCAAATTCATACAAAAAAATTAAGGACAAAATATAAGGAAAATTACAATAAAGCACAGTTAATGGGGGTATAACTAGAGATAATCTTTTTTAGCTGGTTATGTGAAAACATTCCTCTTCAAGGGGAACAGGTTTTGTAACATAAGATACATGTGTTCTTTTCTTAAATCCAATTATATTGTCTGCTGTTGCAGTTAGTATGCATAGTTACTATAATAATATTCTTAGTGATATTGATTTGCTTTTGATTTCCCAAATCAACCTATGAACAAAGAGTGGAAAAAGTCATGGCTATCGCACAGAATCTAAATATTAGAAAACCTAACAATATTAGAAAACATTATACTTGACAGAATTTGGGAAGTGTTGGAAGGAGATGTACATGGAAAGAGGTACAAATATACTCTGTGCTTTTCTCACCTTTCATAACAGAGTTAGGGGTTATTCTTTGAAATTAAAACAATACAAAATGGAGGTTTTTATATATTATGTAAAGCATGAAGATGATCAATAGAAAAAATAATACAGTATAACTAAAACAAATGTCCAGAATGAGGATGTATTATACGAAATTCCTGATCTTTTATGGCAGTGTTAATAAATAAGATTGTGTGTGTGTGTGTAAAAACTGAAAAAGGGGTTCATTTTCATATGTGGGTCAATATTATGGATACCAGAACAACATGTGAGGATACAGAAGCCAAGAGAACTGTAGGAAAATAAAAGCTCCAGAAAAGAAAGAAAAAAAAAAAAAAGGAAACAAAAGACCATAATATAGTGCTGTTCAAGCTTACTTGACCCAGATTTTTAGGACAGAAGTACTGCCTGCCCTAGAGTAATAGGCAGAAGAGGCATTTCATTCCAACTGCCTTTTAGTTTTATTTGAACTAGACTTGTAGGCTTCCTAAAAATGTCATAGCAAAGCAAAACCAGAATATTTCACCAAATTTAGAAAGATGTCAGGTTATCTATATTTGTCTTTAATAAATGAAGAAAAGTTTTCTTGAATTCTTAGAGACAGAGAACAGATTGATGCTTTCCAGAGGTGGGTGGTAAGGAGTAGGGGAAATGAAAGAAGGTGATCAAAAGATAACAAACTTCCAGTTACAAGATAAATAAATTCTGGTGATGTAATATATGGTATGGTGATGATAGTTAACAACACTATTTTGTGTATTTGGAAGTTGTTGAGAGTAGATTTTAAAAATTCTCCTCACAAGAAAAAAATTTGTTACTCTATGAGGTGGTAGATATTAACTAATTGTGATAATCATTTCATAATACATACAAATATTATGTTGTATACTCTAATACAATGTTATATGTCAATTTTATCACAATAAACTTGGAAGAAAAAAAAAGTTTCTGACAGCACAGCCAAATGAACCACCTGCTAATACTTGAAAAATTCTGTCTACTTGCCACACTAATCTTTTTTTTTTTTTTTAAAGATTTTATTCATTTATTTGACAGAGAGAGAGAGATCACAAGCAGGCAGAGAGGCAGGCAGAGAGAGGAGGAAGCAGGCTCCCCGCTGAGCAGAGAGCCTGATGCGGGACTCGATCCCAGGACCCCGGGATCATGACCCGAGCCGAAGGCAGAGGCTTAACTCACTGAGCCACCCAGGCGCCCCTTGCCACACTAATCTTAACACACATGTCTGGCAAGGACTTACTTTCTTTTCTCTTTGACATGTGAAGACATGACTAACAAATTCCTGCTTCCAAGCATTTACTCCATTCTTTCATCTTATCCTACTAATCAGGATGTTTTGAAATACTTAACTATCTTGTCCTGAAGTGAGAGCAACAACAACCATAACAAAATAAATTATCCCATGTCTGGACAAAAAAAAAATCCAAGACAAAAAAAGATAGCACCATGAACACTTTTGCCTTGATTTGGCAATGGCCGCTTTTTACAAACTTTCTCTGAAGCCAGTAGGCATGCTGCCAACATCCAATAGAATTGGCCTCTGGTATCATTGTGTTCCTCTGAGGATGCATCTCAAACTACTTAGACCCTCCACTTTTTTTTTTAAGATTTTATTTTTATTTGACACACATTTATTTGACACATTTTATGTTTATTTGACACAGAGAGAGAGAGAGCACAAGCAGGGGGAGCGGCAGGCAGAGGGAGAGGGAGAAGTAGGCTCCCCGCTGAGCAAGGATCTCAACATGGGGCTCCATCCCAGGACACTGGGACCACAACCCCAGCCAAAGGCAGATGCTCTACTGACTGAGGCACCCAGGCCTCCCAACCCTCTACTTTCTGGACTCTTTGGCTTTTGACACTCTGCTTTCTTCTTTTATGGGAAGATGGTTTAGTGTCACACATCTCACATTTCTGAAGAAGGGAGAAAACACCCACCTCACTGCCCTTGAGGAATCAGGATTGGTGAAATGCTTCCAGTATCTCTCTCCACTTTTTTTGTTATATCCCTCCATCAAAAGGAGCACACGGTCTTGACGAGACCCTGATTCTCTTTGGGTGGTGTCAGCATGTTGAAAAACGTGGCCCAACCTGTTAGATATCTCTCTGTTCCTTGATTAAGACAGGATAGGCTTTCTGTCTTCCTTGAGTCTCAATACGTGAATAAGCTCACAATGCTCTTTAGTTTTACTTCTTCCCACATGTGGATTCCAAGATATAGACTTGAAAGAAGTAGGAGCTGACTACACCCTCCAACTCAACTTTGCAAGCAACAAAGGCAAAAATAAATTTAAACTCAGACTTAGCTCTTGTTCCACTTGTTACTTGGTTCATATTTTGTATTGGAGAAACGGGCTTCTAGCAACCTAGGTGACCTTACACCCCTGCCTTAGCAAACCAAGAGGATTTTCTTGGCCATCTAGCATGTTAAAGTTCTTCCTTCAAATCTGAGTACAGGGGCCTAGTAAACTATTGAGATTTAGTTAAGAAAGATGGGTTAAGCCATTCTATTTTCTTAGGATAGAGATGATTTAAGATATAACTTGATGGGGTAACATGCAATTGTTTTTTGTTTTAACATTCTGTGCTTTATCATGATAATTTTTACATACTTTTTATCTTTGTCACTGACATATCTCTGATAGAGAATAATGGATACCTACCTCTTGATGCCTTACTATAGAGAATGATAATGAGAAAGACTTGAAGTCATCAGTCTCTTGCTCTGTATCATGTTCTCTCTATTACCTAGTCTAAATAGAGAGAATATGATTGGATATGGCAGCTTGGTTTTGTAACACCAGCACTTCAGATCCTCAGTAAGCCTAGTTTTGAGGGAGTAAGAATATAGACGATATTGATGCAGCCCTGGAAAATGGAACCATAGCAATTACTGACGTGCTGCAACCAGACCAAATGTTCTGGGACAGAGAGAAGAGACAGCATCAGGATAAGGCCAAAAATCTTAAGGGTGAAATTCTTTCCATGTTGGAACATTAAGCAGTGATATTAAAATTTTTATTTTAAAAATATCACTGTTTAAAGTTTAAATTTTGTTTTAGAATTTTTTATTTAAAAATTTAAAATGTATTCTCATTTCTGAATTTGAAGAGTGTTGGCCTAATAACTAACTTCACTATCTTTTACCTTCAGGTGTACTAAAAAAAAAATCACAACTCTGGGAGGGAGATCATAGGTCCTAAATCTGAGTGTAAGTGTTTAAGAAAAACAATATTTTCAAGAATATCAGGAATTTCAGGACAATTTCAATTCCAGAAAGCTTGGACCTGAGGAGGACTAATTCTATCCCTGAAGGATTTGGAGGAAACTTACTTGAATTGTGTAATTGTGCTAACATTTTGAGTCTGACATAGAAAATCAAATAAATTTCTTAAGGTGGATTCCTCTCTTCCTGAGTGTATTACTACAATTATTTTTTTTATCTCTTTGCAGAGGGAAACCCTCTTGAGTGGATAGGACTCATAAAATGCAGAGTACCGGCAAACAGCTATGTCAGGTGGGAAGATCTGGAGCCATGCATACCTATGATGCATGGTAGTAGTGATGGCTACTACTTCTCTGGTCAAAATAAAAATATGGAGCAGTTCTTGATTTCAGGGGAAGTCAGGGGCTCTAATAGGGAAACTGGAGAAACAAATGGAGGAATGGGGTTGAGTGGGTGGTACTCCATCCCAATAACCTATTTATTTTCCAATTTAGCCATCAATATTCCTATGTGAGACCTAACTAGGGAATACAGGAAAGTAAAGTAAATTGTTGGTGGTAATATGCGCTGTGCTTAATGTGATTTCTATTCAGGAAGGTCTCTACATCACCCTTAATTGTTAAGTGAAACATTCTTTCCAAGAACAGTATATTTTATTTTATCTTATTTTATTTTTTTATTATGTTATGTTAGTCACCATACAGTACATCATCAGGTTTTGATGTAGTGTTTCAAGATTCACTGTTTACGTTTAACACCCAGTGCTCCATGCAATATGTGCCCTCCTTAATATCCACCACCAGGATCACCCCCCCTACCCCCATTCTCTCTAAAACCCTTAGTTTGTTTTTCAGAGTCCACAGTCTCTCATGGTTCATCTTTCCCTCTGATTTCCCTCCTTCATTTTTCCTTTCCTTCTTCTAATGTCCTCCATGTTATTCCTTATGTTCCATAAGTAAGTGAAACCATATGATAATTGACTTTCTCTGCTTGACTTATTTCACTCAGCATAATCTTCACCAGTCTCATCCATGTTGATGCAAAAGTTGGGTTTCATCCTTTCTGATGGCTGAGTAATATTCCATTGTATTTATGGACCACGTCTTCTTTTTCCATTCATCTGTTGAAGGGCATCCTGACTTTCCACAGTTTGGCTATTGTGGCCATTGCTTCTATGAACATTGGGGTACATATGGCCCTTCTTTTCACTACATCTGTATCTTTGGGGTAGATAGTAGTGCAATTTTTGGGTCATAGGGTAGCTCTACTTTTAATTTTTTGAGGAATCTCCAGTTTTCCAAAGTGGCTGCACCAACTTGCATTTCCACCAATATTGTAAGAGGGTTCTCCTTTCTCCACATCCTCACCAGCATTTGTTGTTTCTTGCCTTGTTAATTTTTGCCATTCTAACTGGTGTAAAGTGATATCTGAATGTGGTTTTGACTTGAATTTCCCTGATGGCTAATGATGATGAACATTTTTTCATGTGTCTGTTAGCCATTTGTATGTCTTCATTGGAGAAGTGTCTGTTCATGTCTTCTCCCCATTTTTTGACATTATTACCTGTTTTTTGGTGTGTTGAGTTTGAGTTATTTATAGATCTTGAATATCAGCCCTTTATCTGTAGTGTCATTTGCGAATATCTTCTCCCATTCTGTGGGTTGCCTCTTTGTTTTGTTGACTGTTTCCTTTGCTATGCAGAAGCTTTTGATCTTGATGAAGTCCCACAAGTTCATTTTCACTTTTGTTTCCCTTGCCTTTGGAGAAAGGCAAAGGAAACTTATTAATTTAAGTGAGAGCAAGCGATCATAAGCTGGGAGAGAGGAAGAAGGAGAAGCAGACACCCCACTGAGTAGAGAGCCCAATATTGGTATCATGACTGGAGCTGAAGGCAGATGCTTAACCAACTGAGCCACCAGGTACCCCAAGAACAATATATTTTAATTCCCAGCAGTAATTTGCCTTCCCTGGCAATATTAGAAGTTTGTTTTCTGCTGGTTAACACAGGGTTATTTAATTCCTTCACACCACATCACAATCTGATAAGTAGGATTTAAACAATATTTTAGCCTAACTCAAATATTGAATTAGCATCCTCACCAATGACATTTGGATCAGGAGTGATTCATAAGGAATGGTGTAGGCTCTCTGACTTCCCTTATTTATTTTATGACTGAAAGGGGGTGGGCCATTAGGTAGAAAACAAATTTGGGTGTTCACCCAGACATAACCCTTCTGGGAAAACTGGAATCTGGGGGCAATCAGAGAAAACCTACTGCAGAACTTCAGTTGATAGCTCCATTTCCGCTTTGGTTCTCCTAATCCTATTTCTCCTAATGATGGCTGCTACTTCTCTAGTCAGACACTACAATTCTAGGACATTGGATTTTCCCAAGCTTCTGCATGAATGAGATCAGAAATGTGAAACTATTTTCTCTGATAGGAAGCAGTATAATTTATAGCAGCTATTTTCTTAGTATTTGCAACTGATACCAGCATGGGCATTTGATGGAAAATAGCTATGGACTCTAGTCATTATTAATACCTAGCCATGGCCAGGGTATGGGTGTTAACAATTCTCTGAGGAAGTGATCTAACTGTTCTACCTTAGAAATTGAAGGGGAACCCTCCCCCCGCAAAAAACCACAATGGATTGAAATATATGATAATAATGACTAACCTCAAATCAGATATCGGTGAATTGGTTGACTTCAAAGCAGTTTTATGCTAATGCCCTACCTACTATGAACCATCTCTGCTTGCAAAACTTTACCCTAAAGCAGAATCTTTTTCAGGTTTCTATGGCTTATCATAGCACCAGTCAGGCCTAATGAGTGAAAATCTTGTGGTTGTAAAAAATAAGTGTCTCATATTTAGTGATGGTAAATAATTCTGCATTGGTTAGGGTTAAATTTAGTTGCACATAACAGAAGATCCTAAATGCTCAGTAGTTTATTCCTTTTTTTAAGGATTTTATTTATTGGGCACATATTTCATGGAGCACAGTGTGTGATGCATAAACAATGAATCTTGGAACACTGAAAAAATAAAATAATTTTAAAAAGATTTTATTTATTCATTTTAGGCAGATACAGAGAAAGAGAGAGAGAGAGAGAGAGAGAGAGAGAGAATGAGAATGAGTTGGGGAGAGGCAGAGGGAGAGGGAGAACCTGACTTGGGGCTTGATCCCAGGACCCAGACACGATGACCTGAGCTGAAGGCAGATGTTTAACCATCTGAGCCAGCCAGGCACCCCTCAGTAGTTTATTTTTCTGGAAGTTTGTATGTAGGGAATACAGGACTGGTTAGAGTACCAGAGTCACCAAAAACCCTGGCTCCTTCTATCTTGCTTTTCTGGCCTTCTTTGCTTGTTGCATCATGGTCCAAGATGGGAGCTGGACCACTAGTCATTACCTCCATATTCTTTAAGGAGACTTTCAGAGGCCACACATATTTCCACTTTCATTTTATTGACCAAATATTAGTTAAATGTCTAAATAGAGCTGCAAGGAAAGATTGGAAATATTTTTTTCTATAAAATGTTCAACTGGGATCCACACTTCTATTTCTAGGAAATAAAGGGGAAAATGAATGATCAGAGTCAATTAGAAATATCGATCTATGGTAATATGGAAAAAATATATCTGTCACATCAAAGTGTTTGACCATTTCATTTTTCATTATTATGGTACAAACTAAATGTCTCCAGACTTCACTCTAGAGATTTGAAAAAGGGCCACATTAATAATAATAACTCATGTTTCATGGGTTCTGGCTCTTACCTGCTTTGGTATGTTCTCAGAATCTATTGCAGTGGGGCGCCTGGGTGGCTCAGTGGGTTAAAGCCTCTGCCTTCGGCTCAGGTCATGATTCCAGGGTCCTGGGATCGAGTCCCGCATTGGGCTCTCTGCTCAGCAGGGAGCCTGCTTCCTCCTCTCTCTCTGCCTGCCTCTCTGCCTACTTGTGATCTCTCTCTGTCAAATAAATAAATAAAATCTTTAAAAAAAAGAATCTATTGCAGTGCTGTCAGTATTTCTAGGGATTTCTGAAAGAATACATTTTTTCAAATAAATTTAGTCAGCTTCCCTGGAGCATGCAAGGGAAGACTGGAAATATGTTCTTCTATCAAGTGTTCAGCTGATATCTACACTTCAGTTATTAAGAAATAAAGGAAGAAGGAATACTTAGCATAATACCCTCCAGTTCCATCCACATTGATGTAAATGGTAAGTATTCATCCTTTATGATGGCTGAGTAATATTCCATTGTGTATATATACCATATCTTCTTTATCCATTCATCTGTTGATGAACATCTGGGCTCTTTCCATAGTTTGGCTATTGTGGACATTGCTGCTATAAACATTGGGGTGCATGTGATGAGTGAAATAAGTCAATCAGAGAAAGACAATTATCATATGGTTTCACTCATATGTGCAGTATAAGAAAGAGCACAGAGGATCATAGGGGGAAGGGGCAAAAACTGATTGGGAAGAAATCAGAGAGACAAACTATGAGAGACTTTTAATTATAGGAAACAAACTGAGGGTTGCTGAAGGGGAGCTGGGAAGGGTGATGGAGTAACTCAGTGATGGGCATTAAGGAGGGTACGTGATGTGATGATGCCCATTAAGGAGGGCATGTGATGACTAGGTGTTATATGCAACTGAAGAATTATTGAACTCTACTTCTGAAATTAATGAATTACAATATGTTGGCTAATTTAATTTAAACTTAAAAAAAAAAGAATGCCTACTCAAAGTCAGTTAAAAGTATCTATCTCAGATGATATTAAGAAATTCTCTTGGTCTCCTTCTGTTTACTGGACATGATACATGTGCCAAGCCATTCTGTTTATGGTTCTGACTCCTGCTACACTTCATGAGCATCATACATTTCTGGCTCTGTGCCTGCTTACCGGCTGTAGACATGGACTATTATACACAATGCAAAAACTGTTTCATTTACACAATATTTGAGAGTAGGTTGTTGACCGTGGTCATTTATTCTTGAATACTTCAGTAAATATTTCCTATGATTAGAAATATTATCCTTCATAATCCTAGTACAGTTACCAACTTCAATATATTTACCATTGATATAATAATTTAATTTAATCTACTTTTACATTCTAGCATTGTCAGTTTTTACCCCAAACCCTCCTTTATAGCCACGTTATTCATCTTTGGACTCTCTCTAGGATTTCTAAGCTTTCAGATCTTTCCTCAATCTCTTGGTTGTTGTTTCCTGAATGATATATATCCCTTCCCAATGCTTAAAAATGGTTTTAAAGAGAGAAAAAAATTTTAACTGTATTACTTTATTGTAAGACAAATAATAGCATGAACCAAAACCAGACAAACTATGTTGTAGAGAAAACCTGATAAGAATGGTATTCTGTACATTTTTCCTTTGTATGATGATACTCAAGTGTTTGCAAACCTTTAATCCTTGAACAGAATAAACAGTCTGTCTAATTCCAAATTTCTTTATACAAAACAACCCTTTGTTTTCACAGATCAGTGGTTCTTAAATTTATGTCAGAATCTCCTAGGAAGCCTATAAAAATATTTAATCAACAAATTTTTGAGAAGCTCACTGTGTGCCAAACAGTGTGTGAAGAAAAAAAAATCATTGAATAGCTGTGGGCAAAGAAATAACATGATCTTTATTTAAAAGGATTGCTCTGGTTGCTGTGTTGAAAATATACACTATGGGGGCAAGGTAGGAAGCCAGGGAGACCAGTCCCAAAGTTATTCCACACAAGCCAAGTAAGAGATGGTGGTGACTTGTATGAAGGTGGAAATAATTAATGGGATGAGAAGTGGAGAGATTCTGGATGTATTTTGATAATAGAATCAATATGATTTGCTGTTTGATTGGTATGAGTAGACTCAGAAGTGACTCCAAGATTTCAGCATGAGTAACTTTTCCCCAAATTTTAGCAATTAGGATGAGTAAATACCAGGTAAATATGATGTCTTAATTATCTTACAGCCAAGTTTATTGTGATGTGGTTAAATGAATACAAATATTTTCTACTTAACTATACTTAAAAAAAAAGACATCAAATAGAAACAAAGAACCTGGTTAAAAAAATGAGCCAAGACCTTAATTTACACTGCACTAAAGAAGACATACAGATGCCAAATAAGCTTATGAAGAGATGTTCCACATCACATGTCATCAGGGAGATACAAATTAAAACAACAATGAAATACCACTATAAGCTTATTAGAATAGCCAAAATCTGGTATACTGACAACACTAAATACTGGGAAAGATATGGTATAACAGGAACTCTCATTGCTGGTAGGAATACAAAATGGTACAGCCACTTTGGAAGACAGTTTGGCTCTTTCTTTCTTTCTTTCTTTCATATCTAATTTATTTATTTGATGGAGAGAGAGAGAGAGAGATCACAAGTAGGCAGAGAGCCAGGCAGAGAGAGAGGGGGAAGCAGGCTCCCTGCAGAGCAGAGAGTTCAATGTGGGACTGTGGGGCTTGATCCCAGGACCCTGAGATCATGACCTGAGCCAAAGACAGAGGCTTAGGGACCCCTGGGTGGCTCAGTTGGTTAAGCAGCTGCCTTCGGCTCAGGTCATGATCCCAGCGTTCTGGGATCGAGTCCCACATCAGGCTCCTTGCTTGGCAGGGAGCCTGCTTCTCCCTCTGCCTCTGCCTGCCACTCTGTCTACCTGTGCTCGCTCTCTCTCTCTAACAAATAAATAAATAAAATCTTAAAAAAAAAATAGACAGAGGCTTACCCATTGAGCCATCTAGGTACCCTGAGTTTGGCAATTTCTTACAAAACTAAACATACTCTTCCTGTACAATCTAGTAGTCATGTTCCTTGGTATTTACCCAAAGGAGTAAAAACATTATGTCTACATGAAAACCTGTATTTTGGTGTTCATAGCAGCTTTTTTTTCTTTTCTTTTTTCCCCCAAAAAAGATTTCATTTATTTATTTGATACAGAGAGGGAATGCACAAGCAAGGGAGAGTGGCAGGCACAGGGGGACAGAGAAGCAGACTCCCTGCTGAGCAAGGAACTCTATGCAGGGCTGGATCCTGGGACCAAGCCAAAGGCAGTCGCTTAACCGACTGAGCCACTCGGGCAGCCCAATAGCAGCTTTAATTATAATTAACCAAACTTGGAAGGAACCAAGATGTCCTTCAGTAGGTGAATGGGTAAATAAACTGTGGTACATCCAGACAATGGAATATTAATTAGCACTAAAAGGAAATGATCTGTCAAGCCACAAAAAGATGCGAAGGAACCTTAAATGTATACTACTAAATGATGGAAGCCAATCTTAAAAAGCTACATACTGTGTGATTCCAACTAAATGACACTCTGGAAAATGCAAAACTATGGAGACAGTAAAAAGATTAGTGGTTGCCAGGGGTTGGGGTATGGTGGGAAGGATGAATAGGCAGAGCACAGGTGATTTTTAAAGCAGTGAAAATACTGTGTATGATAACCATAATGATGGTTACATGGTATTATGCATTGTTCAGACCTATGGAAGATACAAGACCAAGAGTGAACCCTAATGTAAATTATGTACTCTGGGTGATTATGATGTGTCAATGTAGGTTCAATTGTTGTAACAAATTACCACTCTAGTGGGAGACCTTGATAATGAGGACAGCTATGCATGTGTGAGGGTAGGGTACCTTCCTCACAATTTTGCTGTGAACCTAAAACTTCTCTTAAAAAGTAAAGTCATAAGCAAACACAACTCTTGGCATTCAACAAATACCTGTATCTCCAGGATGAAGAAGAATTGTTCCAAAAGAAGTTCTTGTTGAATTTTGAGAATTTGGTTGGGTGGAAGGAAACTCAATATGAATTTACAGTTTGACAAAAAGGTAATGAAATCTTAAGTTGTACGAACAAAGGCAGAGTGGCTTGAAATAGAGAAGTGACTATATTCCTAGCTGCTGTCAGGCACATCTGAGTTGTGTTCAGTTTGACTATGAGGACCCTTCTCCTGGGCAGACAGAGTGGACAGGAGGCAGCTCAACTGTGTTTGGGCCCTTTCTCATTATCGTCATTGATGTCAGCCCATAAATAAGAGTGATTCAGGGGAAGTCTTGCAACCTCCATACTTTTTTCCACATCTGCTTGTCAGGGAAAGCATCCTAAGAATATGGAGAATCAGGACAATTGCTGTGGTCTCTCTGAGCTACTTGTCCCAGGCCTGTTCTCTAAGCTTGCCATCCCATATCGTATTGCTCTAGTTTTGGCTTTGTATTAGTCTAGCCATTGGAACCTATTGTCAGTATACCATCTTTACAAAGGGCAGAGTACATGTGCTTTCCAGAGACAACATTTTTCAGATTTGATAAATTTTCAGAGGTCATGACAGAATGACAGAAATCATCTAAAGGCAACACCATTGCCCTTGGTAGGAGGTCAGTTGTGGGTGTTAGGGCAAGGAAGGTGCATGAGAACTTGGATAAGGGTAGCAGAAAGGATGGGCCCTGGGTGCACTCCAGTTTAGATGGTTCTTAACCATGCT
Organism: Taxidea taxus jeffersonii; assembly: GCA_003697995.1. NCBI lineage: Eukaryota > Metazoa > Chordata > Mammalia > Carnivora > Mustelidae > Taxidea > Taxidea taxus. The sequence continues at coordinate 115,336 of RCUC01143771.1, read as the reverse complement.
ATGGCTAGATGTATTTCTGACTTGATGCTTGGGTAGGAATCCCCAACTTTGTTCCCGGTTCAAGACTGTAATTTGCAGATTTCTTCCTAGGGCACTGATAACCAGTTCTTGCCCATGGTTCAAAGAGTATCATTGGCCATGGTACATCTACTGTATTAGCCTTAAAAAATGACTTAGGGTCAACAAAATATATGTTTACATGTCATTACAATTCAGAAAACTCTGACTTGATTTGGGAAATAGTGTCTGAGGAAAATAAAATAATAAAAATTGTCATATAAGTGAAAAATTTATTTTTCCAGTTTATTGCATAATGTTTATTCTGGAGATTTTCTCTTGGGAATATCCACCTATGCCTCCTTCCTTATCAAAATACATTTGTTCAAAATCCAACTTTGTTCAAATCTGCTTTTCTACTGGGTCTCTACCTAGTGAGTTAGTTGATCATGTCTTCATTAAATGTTACTCGATGACTTTTTTTTTTTTAAACATTATTGAGTTTTAGTTAAAAAGACTTTGTAGAGGGAATAAAGAGGGAAGGAAGCCAGCTATGTAGCAGGCTGATGGAGATTTTTAGTGCCATTGGATTTATACCATGTGTCAACTGTTTACATATTCTGAAACATTCTTTCCAACTAGAAACCTTTCTCTCTGCATATCCCTTTCCACACTGTTCCCTCTTTTCCCTTAGAAGGACAGCTGTGTTCTACAGAGGGGAGTAATGAAAGAGCCCAAAAGTGGTGTTCATCACCATTGGCCCTAGGATCTCTGGACCATTTTTATTGTCTTAACTACACAATTTCATAGGGAGGTTTATCTGCAGATAGTAGAAAAAAAAGTTAGGAGTCCCTAACCTGAGAAGATAAAATCTGAAATTTTATTACTTCATGAAAATGACTTGTGTTCTATTTCATATGCATTAGTGATAAAATAAGAACCTATGTTCCCCTGAAAGCATAAATGAATATGTGGGCATTCTATATTTGCTCCCTCAGATCCCCTAGCTCCAACTTCCTTAGATGCAGTCTGTTTTATTCCCTGTTCTGTGCCCTGAAAGCCTGATCCTTATGGATGGCATCACTTGGACTCTCTTTCTTCCTGGCTTCTGCTCAGGTTGGATGATAGGAAATGTGAGTAAGATGCATCCCATGCTGTGGATGGGTGCATTTCCTGGTTCCAACTTTAACTAGGCTCTGGTGATATCATTCCTCTGCGTGCCCTTAGGCCTATAAGTTGGTAGTGTCTTCCCTCTGTTGAAAGTTCCTGGATGCCTATATGTCTGGTAATAAACTGTCTTCAGTTAAAGTCTTGGAATGGTTGGCTCTCTGAAGCACAGGCTCAAGAAAAGTTGAAATAAATCTTGACTTCTTTCATTCATCCCCCACCTATTTATTAGGCACTGGGGTGATAGACAGTTAGGAGGGGACATTTGTTAAGGAGGAAAACAATTAGGTTAGTTACAATGTACTCTTTCATATTTTGTTGGAGCCAGACTTATGACTTTTTTAAATTTTATTTTGTTTAGTTAGCCACTATATAGTAGATCCTTAGTTTTTGATGTTCTGTTCAATGATTCATTAGTTGCATATAACACCCAGTGCTCATCACAACATGTGTCCTCCTTAATACCCATCACCCAGCTACCCAATTCCCCCACACCCCTCCCTTTTGAAACCCTCAGATTGTTTCCCAGAGTCCATAGTCTCTCGTGGTTTATCTCCCTTTAGTTTTCCTTCCTTTCCCATATGATCCTCTGGGCTATTTCTTTGTTCCACATATGAATGAAACCATATGATAATTGTCTTTCTCTGCTTGACTTACTTCACTTAGCATAACCCTCTCCAGTTCCATCCATCTTTTCTGCTTGACTTACTTCACTTAGCATAATCCTCTCCAGTTCCATCCATCTTTTCTGATGGCTGAGTAATATTCCATTGTATATATGGACCACATCTTCTTTATCCATTCATTTGTTGAAGGGCATCTCAGCTCCTTCCACAGTTTGGATATTGTGGACATTGCTGCTATGGAACATTGGGGTGCATGTACCCCTTCTTTTCAGTACATCTGTATCTTGGGGTAAATACCTAGTAGTACAATTGCTGGGTTGTAAGGTAGCTCTATTTTTAACATATTCAGGAAACTCCACCTGTTTTCCAGGGTGTCTATTACCAGTTTGCATTTCCACCAACAGTGTAAGAAAGTTCCCCTTTCTCCACATCCTCATCAACATTTGTTGTTTCCTGTTTTGTTAATTTTTGCCATTCTAACTGGTAGAAGTTGGTGTCTCACTGTGGTTTTGATTTGTATTTCCCTGATGGCTAGTGATGTGGAACATTTTTTCATGTGTCTGTTAGCCATTTGTATGTCTTCTTGGAGAAGTGTCTATTCATGTCTTCTGCCCATTTTTTGACTGGATTATTTGTTTTTTGGGTGTTGAATTTGAGAAGTTCTTTATAGATCTTGGATACCAGCCCTTAATCTGTAATGCCATTTGCAAATATCTTCTCCCATTCTGTGGGTTTCCTCTTTGTTTTGTTGACTGTTTCCACATGCAGAAGAATGAAACTGGACCATTCTTTTACACCATACACAAAATATAAGCTCAAAATGGATGAAAGACCAAAATTTGAGACAGGAATCCATTAAAATCCTAGAGGAGAACATAGGCAGTAACCTCTTCCTGACATCATCCACAGCAACTTCTTCAAAGACAAGGGAAACAAAAGCAAAAATGAACTTTTGAGGCTTCGTCAAGATAAAATCTTCTGTACAGACTTCTGAATTTGAAGGACCATAGATCAGTCCCAAGTTGCTTATTGTGCTCTTACTGAGAGAGCTGTAATTCCTGCTGAATGAACTATTCCAGCTGCAAATGTCTCCTGAACAAAAAGTTGTCCTGATGTTTGAGATGCAATGACTATGACCATGTGTTATATGTTCATAGATATGGTGGGACGAGGGGGTGAAGAGCAAAGAATAAATCAATACCTTAAATTCTTCTTTAGCCCATCTTCTTTCTATTTTGATGAGAAGTTTCCATAGACAGAGTAGAAGGGATTTATGCTAATTTAGAAAACATTTGGGATTCCAAAGTAGTGTGATGAGTAGGAAGTACCTGGCCACTGAATTAGATTAATAAAAAATGGGACATGAAACCAAGGAGAGCAGGAAAAGTGAGTGCAGTGGTCAGCTCCAAGGCAAGGAATAAGAGCAATTTAAAAAAATGACTAAAAGTTGGGCAGAGATCTGGATTGAATCCTAGCTCAGTTATTTACTAGTTAAAGAAATCTGACCAACCACTTAACTGTATCAACCTTCAGCTTTCTGCTCTGTTTGATAGGGGAAGTTCTGCCTATATTGCAAGGTTACTGAGATATAAATTTGCCAAGCAGTAATTGCTCAAGAAATGATGGCTACTATTATTGTACAGCGTATTCTTCCAGCTATCAATATAATCTCCTACCCCTTTTTTCCCAGCAGTACAATTTTATTTTTTGGTAGCTGACATGTTCTTTTCTTGTCTCTCCTGTTGTCCTAAAGTGTTTTGAGGTTGGGCCTCTGTCTTTTAAAGTAGTTCTGGAAGCTCTCAGCAACTTTGTAAACTAGTAATGTCTAGCTCTTAGCACTGCATTCTGTAAAGCACATGTGTTTGCTAGGCTATTAATATTTATCTTTTGGGAATCAGAATGCCTTTAGTGATGAGACAAGAAGCTAAGTACTAGATATAAGCCTTTGAATTGAGGAAAGAATAAAGGTCAGATGCTGAGGATGTTGATCTGGAGTTAAATCCTTTTCATAAATGGCTTCTGTAAACACATCTTGGCCAGTGGTCACTAACCTCTTCAGGATTTGCTCTAGTGATAGACTATTCCCCAGTTATGAGTTCATCAGACTGTGTATTCTCAGTTAGAGAAGTCATACCACAGACATATTTATTTAGCACACACCCTAAGTCTTTAAATAAGACCTAAATATCTGTGCTCAAATTAGTAAAGGCATCTTGACATTAACCAGTTTTAGTCAGAAAGAAAGAGTTTATACTAATCTATTTATACTTTAGGAATTTTTTATTTATAAGACTATGATTTGAGATCATAAGTTGTATATAGTGAGGTCTGACATTATACAGCTACGGCCAGGACTGTGCCTAAAAATTTGCTTGTGCAAAATGAATTGAGGGACACACTATCTTCCTCTTGACTGAAAGTATCTGCTTTCCCACCAATCTGCCTTGTGACCTCAGATAATTAGAGTCACCCCTTTTAGTGAAAACCAACAAGCATGTTTTAAAAAGCAGTGACAGTGTGCTTGGTACTTCATTAAGAATAATGAAAAAAACATAGCAAAGATTCAGCTCACAACTTCAAGGAAGTTGCAACTATGATTTAAGGCATTTTCTTGGTGTAGTTTACATTGTTTTGGTAGCAAGTGAAAAAACCCCACTGTAAGTTAGACCAAAAAAAAAAAAAAAAGCCTCCAAAAGACAATTAACTAATTTACTTGAACAATGGGAAGGACCATAGTTATCATGGGGCTCAAAAATTTCTCACCTATCTCTGTTTCCTTTAGTTGAAATCAGCCCTGAAGAGCTTCTTCCTATGCATCCAGAACTGTGACCATTAGCCACATACAGATTTATTACCAAAAAGGATAAGACACTTTTTTTTAGTTCTAATTTTTAGAAGTCCACATGGGTGGTGGGAGTGTGATATTAAAGCCCTCACTGGAATTACTGAATTGGAGTGTAAGAGCACTTTCCTAAAACAAAGGGAGTGATGTTATCATCTAGGAAGTGAAAAACAATATATACTCACCAATCTTTTCTAAATCTCCTAAATTATTGCTCTTTATCAGATGTTTAGAGATTGATAAGGCAGATGATGAGGCTAACACAGAAAAATTGCAGAATAATATGAATTAGCCCTTAGCTCATTTTACTAGCTTGCAACATCATCAAAAGCCAAGGTGTCTGAAAAGAAAGTTGTTTTCTCTACTAAGTTTTTTAAATAATTGAATTCTACATGGATGAGATAGAGATTTTAAGGTCTGTTTCAATTTTAAATACAAAAATGCCAGTCCTGAAACACCAATGTACACAGTATCTTAGAATCCTGCCCACCTGCAGCCTTTGTTAGTTAAGACAAACAAAAAATATGAACCACACCATGATTCATTTCTAATAAGAAATATTTGAGGAAGTTGGTTTGAAATGATCAGAAAATTGGGGCACCTCGCTGGCTCAGCGGGTTAAGCCTCTGCCTTTGGCTCAGGTCATGATCTCAGGGTCCTGGGATTGAGCCCGGAATTGGGCTCTCTGCTTGGCAGGGAGCCTGCTTCCCACCTCTCTCTCTGCCTGCCTCTCTGCCTACTTGTGATCTCTCTCTGTCTAATAAATAAATTAAGAAAACTTTAAAAAAAGTTATAAAATGATCTGAATATTATTCTTCTCATAAACTATAAGCTTTTATAATTTTAGGTAAGTAATATGAAATGTCTATTGAATGTTTCCCCTTTTAACAAAGTTAACTTTTTGAACCCAACTAATGTGTTGTTTGTATGCCATCTCCCCGTCTGACCAAGGACACTGAAAGGGCATATAAAGGACACCAAATAAGGAGCACAGTGGCAGAGCAAGTGTTACTTGGCCCCGCCTCCTTCTCACTGGGTGATATCTGACAAGCTTTTGACTTCTTTCTGCTTTAGTTTCCTCAGTTGTAAACCGACCATCTCTATGGAATGTTTTTAGCAAGGTCATGCTAAGGGCCTGAGGTGAAGAAAATGCTCCTTTCTGATTCTCTAGGAAACTGCATATTCTTGTCTGTTTTTAAAATTTTTTTCTAAAAATTTTGGCCCTTGCTTTTCCCACTCTCCAAAAGATCTAAGATAAAGTATAGATGTGGGAAATTCTTCTTCCTGTCAGCTAGCTTAAGGCAGGGCAGACCACTGCGTCAGACAAAGGCCAGGAGCTGGCTTGTTTTTAGCAAGGACCTGCCTGGCAAAAAGCCATCTGTGTCTCATACAAGAGTGATATCATGCAAAGGTGATGGAAACAACAATACTTAGGGCCTGATTTATTGTCTTTCAGGATGTCTTGAGATGGCCCTTGCTGAAAAGAGAAATGGGTGCCTTGTGGTAAATACACAAAAACCTTGGAGAAAGAGTATCATTCTTTCTGATACACCCATTCCATAATACTTGTGGTGTGAAATGCTGAGCTAGGTGCTCTAGTGCATTCGATTTTGCCCTCAAGCTGACTGCTATTTAATTGGGAAGACAAGAAACAAATTTGTAAAAACAAGTAAGAGTAAATTAAGAATACCAGAGATGTACCAAGACTGCATATGATTATGCAAGATTTGAGTGGTTCAGGTGCTTAGTGAGTAAGAGGAAGAAATCACCATGAGTTGGTCAAATAATCATATTTTGACAATGAAAAAAATTGGCCTTCTTCATTTGCAAGTGAAATATAACTTTGATAAAGATAAGTAATTACAGGAAATGAATAATAAATATTGCTGTTTATTGAGTACTATTAGATGCTGTGTACTTTCCACATACTAACTCTAAACAGATAATTTCATCTTTCACTGGTGGGGCAGAGGAGTGATAGCTAGCATTACTTGCCAAAAAAAGCCCTAAGTACAATTATTATCATCATTATGAATTAATATTATTAATAACATCATACTTAAGATAAGGTGTTACTACAATGACATAGACAAGTTAGGAAGATGTTTAAAAAGATAAATATGCCAAGTTTGATAAAATGTGAAAAGTCAGGATGGCAGGGTGGCTCAGTCAGCTAAGCATCTGCTTCAGCTCAGGTCATAATCCCAGGGTCCTGCGATCCAGCGCTGCATCAGGCTTCTTGCTCAGTGGAGGGTCTGTTTCTTCCTCCTCCTGGTGTTCCTCGTGCTTGTGCTCTCTCTCTCTGACAAGTAAATAAATAAAATCTTAAAAAAATATGAAAAGTCACTGTAGGAGGCATGGTAAGCTTTAGATAGAAACAGGAAAATCCTTCTAAGCAAAAAGAAACCTGCTAAGCAAATCTGTCAAAGCAGGAACGGTTATGTACAGGTGGGAAAGGTAGGTAGTGGCCAGTTTGGTTGGAGGAGAAGATTCTTTATATTGGCCCACAAGGTTCTCTGTGGTCTGGCTTCCATCACCTCTCTGACCTCATTTTCTCTGAGTCTCCATCTCACTCATTCCCATACAGCTGCACTAGACTTGCTATTTCTTGAACTTGCCAGACATTCATAAGCTTCAGGGCCTTTGCAGTTGCTGTTTCTAATGTTAAAAATACCTTCCTTCTAGATATTCACATGACTTATGCCAATAGGCCCATGAAGTCTTTACTCAGATGTTATTTGCCTCATGAGATCTGCCTTGCTCACTCTTTATAATTAGAGACTCCCTGAACACTCTTCATCTTTTTTTTTTCTATAGCACTTCTTGTCTCCTCATATACTATATAATTTACTTATTTTTGTGTGTTTGGTTATTGTCTTTTTCTTCCAACTAAGAAAAAGATGTATGAAAGTAGGGTGTTTTAAAATTTTGTATATTGCAGACTTCCAATACCCAGAATAGTGCTTGGAATGTAGTGATTAATTAGTGTTGTTGTTGTGATGTAGATTATCAGTGGGGATTAAGACCACAAGAGTATTTTGATGTGAGATTGTAAATTCTAGGAAGACTTGGTCAGAAGAAACCAGTAAAAGTGTTTGAGAGAACGAGTGGCATGCATAAAGAGATGTTTCAAGAGAATTAATATGATAGTGGTAAATAGTTTGGATTTTTCGGGGGAGGAATTATAGCAGTAATTTGGAAGTGTAGTGATCTGAGCTTATACAAGAGTATTGGCAGTAGAATTACAAAAGAAGGAATTGATTTATCTTTAAAGAGGATATTTAAAAAGGAAAACCAATCACACTCAGCAATGATGAGACATTAGTACTCTGTATGTGGGAGGTGAAGCAGAGACAGGAAAGATTCTGATTTTTTTTCCCTACCTCCCTCCATCACTTTCCCTTCTCTGGCTTGTTCTGTGTCATAGAAGTCTATCCCTTGAGACTGATCCAAGCTTGCTTGTCATGTTGCTTCCAGTTGGGTTCATCCAATGTAGGAGCTAGAATAGACTGCACGGTGGCAGAAGACAGAGATGAGACTGTCTCTTCCTCTTCCCTTCGTACTTTTGGTCTGTGCTGTGGCATTGACTGTATCCTTCTACAATTATAGCTGCTAATAAGTGGTCCCTTCTCCCCAGTTCCAGGTCTCATGAGGTTCTGTTCCCTGGGCCTTGAACCCTAGGGCTGCTAACAGCTCTCTGGTGTTGCTAGTCACTAGGCCTATCACTATCCTTTGTTTCTTTAATCTGTTTGTGTTTCTAAAAGTAGTCCTTTCATTAGACTCTTAATTTGCATGATTTAGGGGTAAACTCTATTTCCTCCTGGAGATATGATTGATGAAGAGAGGAAGAAGTTAAGAATCACTGTAAATCAACCCATGGAAACTGAAAAAAAAAATTAATGTCACCATTAAGAATAGAAGGAAAACATAAAGAAAGAGCTCAATTTTGAGGTAGGATGAAACTTTACTTTGACATACATAGAGTTTGCCAAAATGATGAATGTCTAAATGGAATGCTTACTAGCCATATATGAGGGCTGGAGGAACCAGAATAAAAGTTGAAATTTATTCAACAATTAGTGAGCCCTAACATGAGTTAGATTCAGGTTTGGGTTTCATTGAAGTCTAACTGAGATCTTTGAGCTAGGAATGGCCATTTGTATGTGAAAGGGGGTTGTAGACTGAGGAACACAGAGGGCCCAGTACTGAACTGTTATGCTGTCATTTAGGAAATGGAAGGATAAAATAGAGATGGACAACAGACCAGAGAAGGAACTGATGGAACTGGACAAGTAGAACATGAACAGTGTCAAGGATAAAGTAAAAATTCAAATATTATTAGGCAATATAGCTATATGCCATGAAAAGAATGCAAATAATAACAAGAATACAGATACATTTATAATGCAAATTTTAAGTGTCACTGGCAAAAGTAATCACTTGGTTTATCTATGAGGACAAAAAGGTTTATCCATGAATACAAAAAGCATGGACTTAGTGGAAGGGGATTTAGATAGATACTTCTATTGGAATCAGACAAAAGTAACCTGACATATTTATCTTACATCAGGATGGTCTTACAAATGGGAACTGTATTATATTTTGTAAATAAATTTCTCTCTTCTCAAGGTTTGAACAGATATTGCCAATATCTGCCCCTATGATTGTCTTCTCTAACTTTCTTTTTTTTTTTTAAGATTTTATTTATTTATTTGACAGACAGAGATCACAAGTAGGTAGAGAGGCAGACAGAGACAGAGAGAGAGGGGGAAGCAGGCCCCCCCGAAGAGCAAAGAGCCCGATGTGGGGCTCAATCCCAGGACCCTGGGATTATGACCTGAGCCGAAGGCAGAGGATTTAACCCACTGAGCTACCCAGGCGCCCCTGTCTTCTCTAACTTTCATTGTTCTCTTTTAACTGCCATTCAACAAACACATATTGGACAATTTTAGGGTCTGTTAGATAATAAGACTCTAAGATCCCTGCTTTTATGTTACACATAATATAGTTGGAGATACATATAGCGATTCACTAAATGAAACATAAAAGGGGTTTTCATTTCATGATAAGGATACTGAAGGAATTGCAACAGGGTTATACAACTGAGAGGGAAGGTGCTAGAAAGCAGTGTTAGATATGTTAGAAAATACCTCTTGGGAGGTAACATTTGAACTGATGTCTGAATAGTAAGCCAAGTTATAATCTTGGAGGGGACTATTTCAGGCAGACAGTAAAAGGTCTACCTGACCTGAGGTAGGAATGAGTTTGAAATGTTGGATGAATAGGGAGAAGGACTGAGGGCCTGAGCAGTGTTAATGAGAAGAGTGGTGGAAGATGATGTAGACAGGACAGATCATATAGGATCGTGTAGACAAAGTAAAGCAGTTTGGGTATTATTGTAAGTTCAAGGAGAAATTACTGTAGGGATGCAAATGTGGGTTTGTTTGTTTGTTTGTTTGTTTTTTGGCACTATATAAGGAGTGGATTATAGAATTTAAAGTATGGAACTGAAGAGAACATTTGGGAGGCTATTGCAATAATCCAGGTGAATGATGGCTTTGACTTGGACTGCAATGGTAATTAATGAGATGGAGAGAAACACATAGATTTAGGAAATATTTGGGGGCTGGAACAATGAGAACTTGGGGATGGAGTAAATGAGTGGCATAATAAAAAAGCACAGTTCAGGGGCACGTGGGTGGCTTAGTCGGTTAAGCAACTGCCTTCTGCTGAGGTCATGATCCTGGGGTCCTGGGATCAAGCCCCACATCGGGCTCCCTGCTCAGTGGGAAACCTACTTCCCCCTCTCCCTCTGCTGCTCTGTCTGCTTGTGCTCTCTCTCTCTTTCTCTGTTGGATATTTAAATAAAATCTTTTTTTTTTTAAAAGCACAATTCAAAAATGATTGCTAGATTCTTGGCTTGAGTGAGCCAAGAATCTAGCTCACTAGTTTGTGGATGTGATGTCAATTATTAATATGGAAGAAGTAGAGGAGAAACAAAGGGGTTTCAGGGGGGTCTTGGTGGTTCCCTAAATAACCCTCAGGTTCCATGATTCACTACAAGGACTCACAAAACTCAGAAAGCTATTATGTTCATAGTTAAGGTTATTATAGTGAAAATATATAGATTAAAGTTAGGGAAATAATTGATCATATATAGTGGGATTATATATAATGAAATATATAGCTTAAAGGAAAGAAAAAAGTCACTCTACGTGGGTGAAGTTTAGAAGAAACCAGGCACAAGTTTCCTCTTGTCCTTTCTGAGTGGAGTTACATGGGTAGAGCTTAAGTCTCCCAGCAGCAGTGTGGGGTAACATGTATGAAAGTACTGCCAACCAGGGAAGCTCATCTGAGTCTTAATGTCCAGGGTTTTTACTGGGAGTCATTCACATAGGCAGGGAATTCCCACAGGGCTGACCTTAGGTAAGCAATGTCCAACCCCCAAATCCCCAAGTTTAAACTGATAGAGCATGATGGCTCAGTGCTCCAGGAGTACAAAGGCACTTTATTAGGCAGAATATTTTAAAGCCTCAAAGGTTATCTTCCAGAAGCCAATAAAGAGCCAGGCTTGAAGACCTTTAGAATGTGCAGAATTGGGGCAGTTTGAGCTTGCTGAATTAACTTTTTACTGCACAAGGGGGAAGTCAAACACAATTTTAAGTTTGAGGTGCTTCTTTGACATCCAAATGGAATGTCAGAGGTTAGAGATAGGATTATGGGAGTACTCTCAGTGTACACAGCATATACAAGGTATTTAAAATCATGAGTTTGGATAAGATTACCCAAAGAGAGAATCTATGTAAAAAAGAAGAGGGCTCAGAACTGAAATAAAAGATTCTCCAATATTTTGAGCTTAGAGTAGAACAATATACCAGCACAGAAGGTAGAAGGGAAACTAGGAGATTACATAGTCTCCCAAGCCAAAAGAAGATGTCTCAAGACAGAGGAAGTCAGGAATATTGACTGTTAATGAGGTTTTTAAAGATAAAAGATGAAGATCATGTGTAATTAGGATTGATCTAGTGAAGAGGCTGACAGTAATGATACAAAAGTGAAAAGAGATAATTATAGGCATTGAGTCTTTGCGAAGGCAAGTTGTGACTTTCAGAGCACAACCTGAGATGTACAATGCCTACATTGTGCAAGAGAGAAAGCAGAAAACTAAGTTCAGGTCCATGAACATGTTTTTGACTATTTGGTGGGGAGAAAATGAAGGATTGGCTATCAAATTGTGTGTGTTCTCCCAGTGAAGTAAACCTCAGTTAAAATTTTCAATTTTTTCTTTATGTCTGGTCAACATAGTTCTCTCAACTTAAAGAGAATGGTATGGAGGTTCCTTTTTTTTTTTTTCTTAAAGATTTTATTTATTTATTTGTCAGAGAGAGAGAGAGAGCAAGCACAGGCAGACAGAGTGGCAGGCAAAGGCAGAGGGAGAAGCAGGCTCCCCGCCGAGCAACGAGCCCGATGTGGGACTCGATCCCAGGACTCTGGGATCATGACCCGAGCCGAAGGCAGCCACTTAACCAACTGAGCCACCCAGGTGTCCCGAGGTTCCTCAAAAATAGATCTATGAACCTATGACCCAATAATTGTACTGCTAGCGTTTACTCAAAGGATACAAAAAAACTGATTCAAAGGAGCACATACATCTGAAGTTTATAGCACCATTATCAACAATAGCCAAATTACAGAAAAGCCCAAAAGTCTACTGACTGATGAATGGATAAGAAGATATGTGTAGGGATGCCTGGGTGGCTCAGTTGGTTAAACAGCTGCCTTCGGCTCAGGTCATGATCCCAGCGTCCTGGGATCGAGTCCCACATCGGGCTCCTTGCTCCGCAGGGAGACGGCTTCTCCCTCTGCCTCTGCCTGCCTCTCTGTCTGCCTGTGCTCGCTCTCTCTCTAACTAATAAATAAATAAAACCTTAAAAAAAAAAGATTAAAAAAAAAAAGAAGAAGATATGTGTATATATATATGAATTATATATATAATGGAATATTACTCAGCCATCAAAAAGAACGAAATATTACTGTTTACAAAGAAGTGGATGGAGCTAGAGTGTATTATGCTAAAAAAATAAGTCAGGGAAAGACAAATACCATATGATTTCACTCATATGTGGAATTTAAGAAACAAAACAGATGGGGGCTCCTGGGTGGTTCAGTAAGTTAAGCTTCTGTCTTTGGCTCAGGTCATGATCCCAGGGTCCTGGGATGAAACCCCACCTCAGCTCTCTGCTCAGGGAGCCTGCTTCTCCTCCCTCTGCTTGCCATTCTGCCTACATGTGCTCTCTCTTTCTCAGATAAATAAGTAAAATCTTAAAAAAAGAAAAACAAAACCGATGAACATAGGGGAAAGAAAAAAATAAAAGAAAGGGAAGCAAACCATAGGAGACTCTTAACTGTGGAGATTGAACTGAGGATTGCTGGAGGGGAGGTGGGTGGGGGGATGGACTAAATGGATGATGGGTATTAAGGAGGGCACATGTGATGAGCATTGGGTGTTGTATGTAAGTGTCGAATCACTAAATTCTACTCCTGAGACTAATATTGCACTATGTGTTAAGTAATTAGAATTTAAGTAAAAACTTGAAACTTAAAAAAAAATAAAGAGAATGGTGAGGGAAGAAAAGGATGGTTGATGCTTCAAAGTCAGTGGAATTCATGGACTGATGATTTTGATGATGGACAAGATCTGTTAGATTGAGTATAACAGACAAAGCAAGCTGGAAGGATAAGAAGATATAGTTTTAAAGGAGTGGCATATATTATTTTAGAGGTGAAGGAGCTGCATATGAAAATGAAGCTCATAATGCGGCCATTGAAGTGAGCACTTAAGATAGAGCTGAGGAGAGGTCCTTAGGAATAAGGAGGTGATAAAATCTAAGAAGCTAAGACTTGGAATGGATCAGCTATGTGTCCCTGAAGGTAATGAGAGGATTTAGGGATGAAGAAAAGGACAAAGACATCAACGAGTAAGAGGAAAGGGGAATGATTTTGTTTTTTGGCAGTGAAGTAAAGGAGTAGAAAGTAGGGCTTTAAAGGAGAGGAATAATTGTCCCAAATTGACAGTAGAGAGCAAGGAAGATCCTGATGTCATCTTGCAGTCTTGCACTAGAAACACAGGAAAATGATTGAGTAGGTTCAGGGAGTCCATTCCCCCTGAGGACAATCAAATTTTAGTAAATGATAATCATTGTAAAAAATATGAATGAAGAATATGAAGATGTATAAGTTTATTAATCTTGGAATGGGAATGCCCAAAGGAGGAGTGAAGAGTGAGATCAAACAATGGGAGTTTGGACCATAGAAAATAAATATTATAAAGAGGAAAGTAAGGAGAATACAGCAGTTCAGAATTTAATTGGCAGTGACCAAGAAAACAGACTGAATATCTGTGGACATTTCTGACTCTCAGGTCAGAATAAGAGCTGTTAAGGATAAGAGCTAATGTCACCCTGGTGAATATGAAACTCAAGCATTCAGAGTTTAATTGCATTTAGACGAGCTTAGAGAGGAATATTTACCTAATGTTTTACCTGTGGTCACCATTCAGATTATTATATTTGGAAAAATTTCACTAAAATGACAATTTGGTTATAGTATCTTCTTTGCTTAAACACTTTCAATTCTTCTTAATCAAGGTACATAACCTTTTATAGTATAAAGAAGGAGAGATAAGGAGGAATTTTTGGAGAAAGATGTTTAGAAATATGAAGGAAAAATTTGGTGATTTTTAGGAAGATAGGGAATAGTTGATGAAAAGAAGAAATGTTGAATAAATATATAAACATATTTCAAAGCAGAAAGTTGTTGTATGGCACTTCTGTTTTTAGAATAACAAGAAATCAAGGGTGCTAAAAAAGTATTTTGTTTCTAGCAAGTTCACCCCTTTTTCTGGCTTTAAAAATCATGATACATGTGAGTGGAAAAGAGAGACAGCTATAATGAAAACCACAGACATTTGAATCAGGCACATTAATCTGAATTTGAAAATGGAATAATGCCAGGTGTTTCCATCTTTTTTGATTACTTTCCAAAAAAAAAAAAAAAATCAGGCCAACTAACCCACTGTTTTTACTCTTCTTGCCAGTACCCCAAATATCCGAAGAAATTAGAAGATGGTCTTTGAGTTGCTGATATGGAATTATGCACTCCAGGGGTTCAAGTTAAGAGGGAAGGTAGTAGAGAAAAATAAATGACAAGGAAAGAGAGATAAACAAAGGAGGTAAACAAAAAAGTTCAGTTGCCTTCTTTGGAAAAGGAGGTCGGTCATCCAGCATAAAGCCTGGAGCTCCAAAACTCACAATTAATGAACCAAGGTGTTGAAACACAAGCCTTTCTGTAGTATTGGCTGTCATATCTCTTGCCTACTGTTCATGCATATTACATAGGTCATAGATAAGTGAAAGTTTGTATTTTTAAAATGGGAAGATTCCATTAGTAGTAGTTAGTAATTTTGTTGCTTTTGGGGTGTGAATGTGAAGACAAACTTGGAATGTTTTCACAAAACCCTATGCTTGTATGGGGCACCTGGGTGGCTCAGTAGGTTAAACCTCTGCCTTCAGCTCGGGTCATGGTCTCAGGGTCCTCAGATCGAGCCCTGCATCGGGCTCTGCTCAGTTGGGGAGCCTGCTTCCCCCACTCTCTCTGCCTGCCTCTCTGCTGCTTGTGATCTCTGTCAAATAAATAAATAAATAAAATCTTTAAAAAAACCCAAAACCCTATGCTTGTGTTAACCATCTCAACATGACAAATGGGTAAGAAAGAGCCCTTGTGAAATCCCATGAAAAGCAGGATGAGGGAAGGAAGTAACAGATGACTGTTAACTCCTGAAAATCTGATATTATAGTTAATCCTTCAGAATGGTAGATGGTGAAGACAATTGGGAAAGCAGACACATAAAAAGAAGTAACCAATTATTACGTATAGCTTTGTGTTTTAAAACAAACTATTATTTGGTTCTTTCTCTTCCTTTTTTCTGGCAAGTTATAATCTTTCACGTGGAAACCCTAAGGCCTGTCTTGGCTTGGGTAAAGTTTTTTTTTTCACCCATTTATTTATTTATTTATTTGACAGATCGAGAGAGAACAGAAGCAGGCAGTGCAGCAGGCAGAGGGAGAGGGAGAAGCAGGCTTCCCGCTGAGCAGGGAGCCCAATGCGGGGCTCAGCCCCAGGACCCTGGGATCATGACCCGAGCCAAAGGCAGAGGCTTAACCCACTGAGCCACTCAGGCACCTCGGCTTGGGTAAAGTTTTAGTTTCACAGATAAGTGGTTGAAATCTTGGGGTTTTTTTGGGGGGGGGCTGGGCACTGACTTTCATCTATACTAGGTGCTATACATTTACTAATGGTTCACATAGAGATATCCTCAGTTGGTTCTTTTCTGTTCCCTATTGGTTAGGAGCAAGTGTTCTTTTCATGCTCCATCTCCACACAGGATGTCCAAGTGTTCATCTTCCTGTTAAAGGGCTAGGAAGTTTCCAGAGCTGTGGAACTGTGGCTTGTCCTTATGTGAATGACATCAATGGTGCTGACTCTTGAGTACATTTGGTCGTTGTTATCCCTTTTATTCTGCTTCCTGGTATTTGGAACAAAGGTATTCCTTCTTCTTCCCTCTTCAAAGACTACTGGTTTTTCTCTTTCATCTATCTTTGCTCTATCTTATATATACTCTTCTCCTTTTGTCCAACCCCCTCCCCCAAGTCCTGTAGTCTCTTAAGAAGGGAAGTGCTCTGTAGGTGCAGATCTGAGAATCTTCCTCTCAGATTTAACTTTGCTTCTGCTTTGTTGTAGACTGGAGGAGGAAAACTAGCTCTTGACTCAGTAAGCGAAAAGGAGGCAGTGAAAAGGAGGCACAGAAAGCATGCTACTAATATTTTGAGCTAATTCTGTGCAACATTCATGCAAACGATTAAATTTAAGTAAATGTCTGCCTTTTTCTCAAACAGGACCAGGTGGTCTGAGACAAGGAACTATTTTTTGTCATTGTTAGCTTGGTTTACTAGTGAGTTTTCTTTTGCTTGTAAGTGACATAAAGCACATTTGAATTAGCCTTGGTTAGATAGGAATTTGATTGGAGAGATACGGGGATATATAGTGAAATGAAAGGAAGAGAACAATCCAGTTCTAAGAAGGGCAGGAATTCTCCTGAGCCTTAGAAACTGCAGTGCCAGGCTCTGCAACACCCTCAGGGCTCTTTTCTTTTTCCCATGACTCTGCCTATGTGTATAGACTGTCTTTCTCCATGTGGTAGAAAACATGACCTCTCACTAACACTAAAGTGTAACTTTGTAATTGAAAGAAAGGAACTATGTCCACCTTTTCTCTAGGAAAAAAGAAGGGGAGGAGAAAAGAGAAAGGGTAAGGGAAGCAGAGGGGGAGGAGAAAAACAATCTGAATAGGATATTTCTTGGCCAAAAATTTAGTGTAAAATAGGGATAAAAAAAGGAATTAGCACTGATCTGCCTGGTAAAGGTATTAAATATTTAATTGTGAGATTTCTTCCCTTACAGCTGGTCAGAAAACTATCTTCTGCCTTATGAGTTGATACTATGCTCTTTTATAACAATTGATAATTTATACTTTGGAATTGTGTGTTTGTGTGTGTGTACTTCCTGGAAATAGGAAGAATAATAAGACAAGTTCTGTGACTACTACTGGTGCAGAGGATTTTAGAACCCATGGGCTGTTTTTTCAGACTGAAAAACTCTGACCTATAAAAAAATATGTTGCAGGGAATAGGCAGATGTATCTTAAAACAAAATAGTTTCCAGTCATCATGGGCATACTTTCCCAAGGGCATATGGAACATTAAAGAAAGGGACAGACCTAAAGAGAAGAGTATTAGGTTAGGGATCAGGGACATTCATTAGAAGCTAGTTTTATTCATTTTTAACTTCGCGGGTTTTGTTCTTTTTTTTTAAAGAGCATTCACAACTGATGATAGTCAATAAATATATCATCACAGAAAGCTATTTAGTTTCAAGAATATCTGTCTAGAGAAGAAATAAGACAATGTGGCACCATCATGGGTACAGGGTACAGGGAAGATCCTCATATATCCTTGGCCTCATAGAAATTCACAGGCCACAGACCCATATTTCATTAGATATATGGAGTGACTTGCCCAAAGTGGGTTTTTGCAAATCTGAGGAAGTACCCATTACCTTCCTTTGCCATTGTTTGTATTCCTTCTTTGGTGTGACTCAGAGGCATATTAGTACCGACAATGTTTAATTTAACAGATAAATTTAAACCCATTTAATTAATAGGATACATCTTTGGCCAAAAAAGAAGTCATCTGTAACATTATCAGCTCATTCATACTTTTGAATGGTTGCCTTTGTATGGTTAATGGTCTGGACATCTTCTCCACACAAAGTTACAAAACACTGTGATCAATGTTATACTAATTATTTAGTTTAATTTTCTCCCTTTTATGTTGTAATTTCCTTTAGTTACCTCAGTCTTTCTGTAAAGACTGATGCAGCTGTTCAACTTCATGTAATGATACTCTGTGGGATTGAAGAATGAGCAGTACAGGAAATGAATCTTGAAACAAAATAATCCTTTTGTTGGTACCAGTACTAACTTTTATTAGCACAGATAGCAGTATATTATTGAGGTGACCACCTCTGGCAGGTAGAGGGTGACCCCCAGCAGTGATGTAAATTTTTCTTATGGAAAGCTAGAAATATTGTGGTAGAGCACAGAGAGGACTGTGATGTAATGGCTGTGTGGACAATATGGGAAGAGACATGAGAAAATCCATTTACACATAGACTTGAGATAGGTAACAAAAAATTGGTAAGGAAATTGACTCTTGGAGTATGATCATATGATCCTATGATCATATTCTAAGTCCCAGTTGCAAAATTCCAGTTTAGGGTCTCACTGGCTTAGCTTGGGTAAGATGCTAAGATCTAGACCAACTCCCAATACCCAGTTAATGCAAGGGTGAAGCATTAATGTAGCTACTCCTGCAGACTTATGGGTGGGGAAGAGGGAGCAGTTTTCCAAATGAGAGATGGGTTGTACGATCAATCCCACAGTAATGCGCTGGAGACTACTTTATCCACTGTTAAGCATTAACACTGAAGATATTCCTATTTTTGGCAAGCTGACTTTTCCACACACCCTCCCTGTTTATCATAAATATAGACTATAAAAGTCATAGATAAAAGATAATTTATTACATGGTATAATCTCTGTGTTTCATACTTTTTAGTGTTTAAGTATAAGGTCAGACTTGGAATATTCACCTTGTTAATATAACAAACTAATAAAAAACTTCTGACAATTCTAGAAAGATCAGGAAAAAATAGGAAGTTAGCTTTTTAGTTCTGAAAAAAACTGAAGCTTTTTAAAAATAAATTATCTCATATAACCTGATAGAAGAAAATTGAGAAAACAATGAATCTGAAACCAGGAATCACCAACTAGAAACTTTGTCCACTGAAAATTAGTAAATGACAACATAAACAACTTCTTTTGCCCTCAGGGAAGTGTAATGATAAATAAAAATTGTGTATATTTAAGATATAGGTATATATCATGAAATGATTAGCACTATCAAGCTAATTAACACATCCATTAGCTCACATGGGTACCATTTTGGGGGGTGTGGTGAGAACATTTAATTTCAAGTACAGAATAGGGTATTATTAACTATATTCACCATACTGTACATTAAATTCCCAGAATTTATTCATCTTATAACTAAAAGTTTGTATCCTTTGACCACATATCTCCATTTTCCCTCACCCCCTAGACCCTGGCACCCTCTGTTCTACTCTGGTTTTATGAGTTCAACATCTTGAATTCCACATATAAGTGAGATCACACAGTATGTCTCTTTCTCTACCTGGCTTATTTTACTTTGTATAACATCCTAAAGGTTTATTTCTGTTGTCAAAAATGCCAGGATTTCTTTCTTTCTTTTTTTTTTTTTTAAGATTTTATTATTTATTTATTTATTTAAGAAAGAGTGAGCACAAGTGTGAGGGTGGACCAAGGGAGAGGGACAAGCAAAGTCCCTGCTGAGTAGGGACCACCTCCCCTCCCAATGTGGGTCTCAATCCCAGGACCCTGAGATCAAGACATGAGCCAAAGTCAGATGCTTAACCAACTGGTCCACTCAGGTGTCCCAGAATTTTTTTTTAAGGAGATAGTAATTTCCCTATGTATGTGTGTATACATTTAATACACATAAAAATTTATATACACATGTAAATATACCACATTTTCTTTATCCACCTGTTGATGGACACTTAGGTTATTTCCATATCTTGGCTGTTGTGAATAATGCTACAGTGAACATGTCACTGCAGATACTTTGAGATCCTGATTTCATTTTCTTTGGATATATACCCATTAGTGGGACAGCTGGATCATATGGTAATTCTATTTTTCACTTTTTGAGTAAGTTCCATACTGTTTTCCATAATGGCTGTGCCAATTTATAGTCCCATCAGCGGTGTACAGGGGCTCCCTTTTCTCCCATCCTTGCCAACACTTACTGTTTATCTTTTTGATAATAACCTTCCAACAGTTATGAGGTGATATCTCATTGTTTTGATTTGCATTTCCCCAATGATTAATGATAGTGAGCACCTTTTCATGTACCTGTTGGCCATTTGTATGTCTTCTTTGAAAAAAATATCTGTTCAGGTCCTTTGCCTATGTTTTAATCAGATTATGCTTTTTTGCTATAGAGTTGTAAGAATTCCTTATGAATTTTGAATATTAACCCCTTATCAGATATATGGTTTATAAATATTTTCTTTTATTCCATAGGTTGCCTTTTCTTTGTTGATTGTTTACTTTGTTGAACATAAGTAAGTATGTATATGTGTAGTATGTATGTATTTATTTTTAAGTAGGCCCCATGCCAGGCACAGAGCCCAGCATGGCACTTGAGCTCACTACTGTGAGATTAAAACCTGAGCTGAGATCAAGAGTCCAGTACTTAACTGACTGAGCCACCCAGGTGCCCTTGTATGAAAAATGCCAATGGAATTTTGATAGGGACTGCGTTGAATCTTTAGATAGTTTTGGGTAGTATGAACACTTTCGTAAGATTTTTCTAATTTAGGAATTTCTTTCCATTTATTTGTGTCTTCTTTATGTTTGTTTTTTCAGTGTCATATAATTTTCAGTGTAGAGATTTTCGCCAGCTTTGTTAAAACTATTCTTTTTTAAAAGATTTATTTATTTTTTTTTTAAAGATTTTATTTTTATTTATTTGATAGACAGAGATCACAAGTAGGCAGAGAGGCAGAGAGAGAGAGGAGGAAGCAGGCTGTCCGCAGAGCAGAGAGGCCCATGCGGGGCTCGATCCCACGACCCTGGGATCATGACCCAAGCTGAAGGCAGCGGCTTTAACCCGCTGAGCCACCCAGGCGCCCCTTAAAAGATTTATTTATTCAGGAGAGAGACATATAGAGCGAGAGCAGTGGGGACAGGCAGAGGGAGAAGGAGAGAGAGTCCCAAACAGACTCTGTGCTAAGCACAGAGCCTAACATAAGGTTTGGTCTCATGATCCTGAGATCGCGACCTGATCTGATACCAAGAGTTGGTCGATTAACTGATTGAGCCACCCAGGTGCCTTCGTTAAACTGACTCAAATATTTTATTCTTTTTGGAGCTATTGTTGTTACTGTATAGAAATGCAAGTGACTTCTTTTTTTTTTTTTTTTAAGATTTTTTAATTTATTTATTTGACAGACAGAGATCACAAGTAGGCAGAGAGGCAGGCAGAGAGAGAGGAGGAAGCAGGTTCCCCGCTGAGCAGAGAGCCCGATGTGGGGCTTGATCCCAGGACCCTGGGATCATGACCTGAGCCCAAGGCAGAGGCTTTAACCCACTGAGCCGCCCAGGCGCCCCTGAAATGCAAGTGACTTCTATAGTTCGATTTTGTATCCTGTAACTTTAATGAATTCCTTTATTATTTGGAACAGTTTCTTGGTGGAATCTTTAGAGTTTCCTATATATAAGATCATATCAGCTAGAAGCAGTGAATTTAACTTCTTTCTTTTCTACTTTTTTTTTTTTTTTTTAGATTTTATTTCCTTTCTTCATTTAATTGCTCTGGTCAGGACTGCCTGCACTATGTTGAGTAGAAGTGTTGAGAGCAGGCATTTTTGTCTTATTCCTTACTTAGGTTTGTTTTCTCAGTGTCTTATAATTTTCAGTGTTCAGAAAGTTTTACTTAGAGGTAAAACTTTCAGCTTTTCACCACTGAGAATAATAGCTGTGAACTTGTCATGTATGGCCTTTATTATGTTGAACTACTTTCTTTCTATATATACTTTGTTAGAATTTTTTTTTTTATTATTTAAGCTTTTTTATTTAAACATATATTGTAACCCCACCACCCTCTCCCAACCCCTCTCCACCCCTTCACCCCCCTCAGTTTGTTTTATGACATTAAGAGTCTCTTTTGGTTTGTCTCCCTCCCGATCCCATCTTGTTTCATTTTTTCTTTTCCTACCACCTTAACTCCCACCCCCGTTGCATCTCCACTTCCTCATATCAGGGAGATCATGTGATAGTTGTCTTTCTCCAGTTGACTTATTTCCCTAAGCATAATACGCTCTAGTTCCATCCATGTCATCGCAAATGGTAAGATTTCATTTCTTTTTATGGCTGCATAGTATTCCATTGTATATATATACCACCTCTTCTTTATCCATTCATCTGTTGATGGACATCTAGGTTCTTTCCATAACTTGGCTATTGTGGACATTGCTGCTATAAACATTCGGGTACACGTGCCCCTTTGGATCACTACGTTTGTATCTTTAGGGTAAATACCCAGTAGTGCAATTGCTGGGTCATAAGGTAGCTCTATTTCAAATTTTTTTGAGGAACCTCCATGCTGTTTTCCAGAGTGGTTGCACCAGCTTGCATTCCCACCAACAGTGTAGGAGGGTTCCCCTTTCTCCACATCCTCGCCAGCGTCTGTCATTTCCTGACTTGATAATTTTAGCCATTCTGACTGGTGTGAGGTGGTATCTCATTGTGGTTTTGATTTGTATTTCCCTGATGCCCAGTGATGTGGAACATTTTTTCATGGGTCTGTTGGCCATCTGGATGTCATATGAGTCATTTCCCTACAGCTCAATCAGACACACAAATTTGTAAAGTTGATAACAATCAAAATTGTTATTTGTGGTGATTCCCTCAGTGTGTACATACAAACAATGTTCTGTTTAGCAGTTTGCATTCTCCACTGTGCAGATAAATAAGAACAATGTTAAACAGTCTTTTAAATGGAATCCTAGTTTTTTAAAAAAAAATTATTTATTTTTAAAATTTCTTTTTAGTGTTCCAGAATTCATTGTTTATGCCCACACCCAGTGCTCCATGCAATATGTGCCCTCCATATTACCCTTGCAATGTGTGCCCTCCATAATACCCACAAAGATTGATAGGCAAAAGATCCTGATATCCAGGATCTATAAAGAACTCCTCAAACTCAACACACACAAAACAAACAATCATGTCAAAAAATGGGCCGAAGATATGAACAGAGCCTTCTCCAATGAAGACGTACATATGGCTAACAGGCACATGAAAAAATGTTCATCATCACTAGCCATCAGGGACATTCAAATCAAAACCACACTGAGATAACACCTTATACCAGTTAGAATGGCCAAAATTAACAAGACAGTAAACAACGTGTGTTGGAGAGTATGTGGAGAAAGGAGAACCTCTTAAACTGTTGGTGGGAATGCAAGTTGATGCAGGCACTTTGGAAAACAGTGTGGAGATTCTTTAAGAAATTAAAAATAGAGCTTCCCTATGACCCTGCAATTGCACTACTGGGTATTTGCCCCAAAGATACAGATGTAGTGAAAAGAAGGGCCATCTGTTCATAGCAGCATTGGCCACAGTCGCCAAACTGTGGAAAGAATCCTAATTTGTTTTTTTTTTCAAGCAAACTTGGCCCTTATTCCTGTAAAGTGTTTTTGTTTCTTTGTTTTTCTGTTTTCTTTTGTAAAGCATGCTTGCTATTCTAGAGCTCTGTGAGATTTAAGCTACTGGTAAAACTGTGTCTAAGATAAAGGCTGGAGCTATATGAGTGTTTTAAAAAAATGGTTAGCTATACAGAAAAGGGGATTTTTAGGGTGATGGAACTGATCTGTATGTTACTTTATGCATTTGTCATGTAGGAAAGGAAACCTTTTCCCTTTTTTCTCTGTAGGTGCATTGGCTGGTCTAATAATTAAATTGACATAAGATTAACAGAGAAATAGTAATTTAATTCTGTATATATGGGAGCCCCTAACAATGTGAGACTTGAAGAGGTTTAACCAACACAAAGCAGGCAGCTTTTATATTTTTTAGACAAGGAAACAACAAATTTATGAAGAATTGACAAGACAAAGGGATTTGGTTGGGCTTGGGGTAGTAAATTAGTGAAGAGGTAACAAGGTTTTTTTGGCCCTAAATCCCCTGTCTCTGGTGGTAAGGACTTTTCAACCCTCCTGGAACAGGGAGGATGCCTGTCTTACGGGAGATTTACTTCCTGCTTTCAGGGGGAACAAAGGAAGTTGGAGTGTGTTTCTTGCACAGATTGTTTCTTAAGTTTAATTCAAAATAATCAGTGTGCCTAAGTGGCATATTTTGAGGTGGTGTATTCTACTCCCTTTTAGTTCCACTTTTGAAACTTCAAGAAGTTTCACAGTTTAGAAGCTGAGTTGGTAGTGGTGCCTGGCTGACTTAGTCAGAGGAGCTTGCAACTCTTGATCTCTGGGTTGTGAGTTCAAGCCTCACATTGGGTGTAGAGATTACTTAGATAAATAAACTTATTAAAACAAAAAAAACAAACAAAAAATAACTTTAGAAAAAAGAAACTGAGTTGGTAGATTGATCTGTTATTTCATTGATTTAATCTCTTAGTAATGAAAATGGGTCAGTTGGATTAAACAGTCATGTCTCATTTTAGGAGGTGGTGATGGACCTGGGTTCCCAAAGTTAGGCCTATATTGTATGAGAAGTCAAGTATTTAATAAGGATATTTCTATGGAAACAAAACAAAAATGATGGTTAATGATTGGAGCAAATTCTAAACCAGTTTCTGAGCCCAGGTGGCAACCAGTCAAGAAGATTTCTAAATATCAGGGTCAAAGCATCTTTTGCAGTTTGAACATCTCTAATGATGTCAGTGGGTGTTCAGGTAAACTTTCTGAGTAGCAACCGGCACAAAGATCATCTAGACACAAGTTATTGTGGTGATTTCTCTGAAGTTTATATGAAGTCATTCATACTCAACTTGTAGGGCTTCTGGGAAAAGGGTAGGTTTTATTCTTAGTGATTACAAGTCAAAGTGGCAGAAAATGGGAAATGTTAGTTTGGAGAGTTATAGCCAAATATTGGAGGAAATTAGAAGTCAGGATCCATTTAGTTTGTAGGTAGGAAATAAAAACTCAAAGACAATTAACAGCACTAGAATCTGATATCCAAAAGGGTGTACTATAGTTTTCTATTGAAACATTAAATATCTCTCTACATTCACCTCCATTTCTATCAGAGATAATCAAAGTAAGACTAATTTGTTTTCAAAATTAGTCTAGACTTGTTAAACTTGGCTAGGTTATTTACATAGGTACAGCAGGAATAGCAATTGATGATATAAGCTCTTCTAAATCTGCTGTGTTGGAATTTTCCATAAGGAATCTCAGACTGAACTTTTAAAAAACACATGAGGCTAGGAAGTAAAGTCAAATACTTGCCATCAGACTTTGCCTGCAATACCTATAGATTTGGGTAAATTTCTCTCTTCTTGAGATTCCCCAAATAGCTTGTGGTTACTGAACTTGCCAGGAATTGATCTTCCTTGCTCATCTGGTAAGGTTGTCTTGAACATTGTAAGCAAGGGGATTTATTCATTCCATAAAATCAAACTTAGTTCCTTAAAGCTATCTGGTTATATCTGTCTGATTCTTTTATTTTTTAAAGATTTTATTTATTTGTTTGACAGACAGAGATCTCAAGTAGGCAGAGAGGCAGGTAGAGAGAAAGGAGGAAGCAAGCTCCCCGCTGAGCAGAGAGTCCGATGTGGGGCTCAATCCCAGGACCCCAGGACTATGACCTGAGCCGAAGGCAGAGGCTTTAACTCACTGAGCCACCCAGGCGCCCCTTATATCTGATTCTTACACATCATTCTCAAATATGACATTCCAGTCAAAGCCTTGGTAATAAAACCAATGTTTCAATTGTATCCTGTTACAAAGAGAACAGGTTCTTATTGAGCCTATGCAAGTAATTATATTACCATGAAGAGGAGAATATTCACTAAGAACTTCTGAATTCTGGAGGGATCAGGCAAGGACAAAAAGATAAATGTTTCTTCTTTATTCACAAAAGTATATTTTACCAAGTTTCTGACAGCTTAAGAAAATCTGGACAAACAAAACATGGAAGAACCAACAATGTTTCAGATAAAAAAATCATAAAAATTTTTATCATCCTAATCAATTCATTTAGTTTCATGTAATTAATTTTTGTTGATCTTTATTTTGTTAGAAGTTTTATGGAGCCACCAGTTTCTCCATTAGAGTTCTGTAAATTAGTACCTAGTTTAATGGTAACATCTAAAAGTTACTAGAAACCTGCTTGTTAGAGTTCTTTCTTTGAATCTCTCTAAAGATGAAACAATTTGCAAAAGCATCGGAATTAAACTAATAACTTCCATAAATTGCTAAAAGGCTTAAAAATGGCCATGGTTAAAGATCTGATGAGAGTTCATTATTAACAAAGAAATTTAGGGTGGCTCAGTTGATTAAGTGGCTGCCTTCTGCTCCAGTCATGATCCTGGAATCCCAGGCTGGAGTCCTGTGTCGGGCTCCCTGCTCGGTGGGGAGTGTGGTTCTCTCTTTGACCGTCCCCCCCCTCAGGCTTTCTCTCTCAAATAAATAAATAAAATCTTAAAAAAAATGAAAAACAGCATAAAAAGAACTTTAATTGTTTCTATGACATGAAATTTTAAGTTAATAACTACAATTACAACTGATAACATTTTACCATGATATATCAGAATTTTTGGAATTTCATACAGTTACTAGAACACATATTAATAGCATATATCCACATAAGTATAATCTAAGAAGGTTTAGTATCACTTATTTGACAACGCCCCCTTAGTAATTTAACATATCAAATAAGCCTAATTAGTTTAATAGCTCTCTTTTTATAACAGAACAAATCTTTTGAGATGTTCCAGAGATGCTCTGGAAAATCCCAAAATTCTTCCAGGTCAAAAAATTTCATTCAGAATTTGATTTTGGAAAGATTGTAAAAAATATCAAAAAGTTTGAACACTTGAATAAATAGGATCACGGGAGTACCTGTGTGGCTCAGTGGGTTAAAGCCTCTGCCTTCGGCTCTGGTCATGATCCCAGAGTCCTGGGATCAAGCCCTCCATCTGGCTCTCTGCTCAGCAGGGAGCCTGCTTCCTCCTCTCTCTCTGCCTATCTCTCTGCCTACTTGTGATCTCTGTCTGTCAAATAAATAAATAAAATCTTAAAAAAAAAATAGGATCACAAATCATTATAAGCAATCCTTAATTGTCTATTTAACCAAGGGGAAAAAAGATTTTAATGACAAATACATAAGGTTACATAATTTTAATCAAAGCTTAGTTCATACCAGTAAGACAGTTGAATAATCAAAGACCTGATAAAGACAACATGAAGTATAGGAAATTATTATAGTGAAATAGAAAATCTTTGTTTTCTAGGAAGATTACTTAAAAGGTGAAGAAAAACCTTTCATTATATTTTATCAAGAGCAGACCAGTAGTCCAAGAAAACTTTCTTTTTAGTAGACTATTTAGCAGAAAATTACATAAGCAAACTATTAATATTAAAGCTTATTTTAAAAAATGCTTATAGCAATTCAGTGTTTAGCTAAACTTGATAATACAAGATAAAAGTCTCTCTCTCTCTCTCCTCAACTATCTATATACGTTTAGTTTGTCCTTCATTTTCTTCCTTCCCATTCTGAAAAATATAGTTTTACTTTAGGACGAATTTATTTTCTTTTCCTTAACAAACGTGCATCGCCATATCTTCTTTTTTAAAACTTCAAAACACATCTTATTTTCCTTGAATACAGAGTTGTTTCTCATTTTATTTCTAGTAGTTTTAATTACATGTATTAATTAGAATTTTTAAATTTCGAAACCTTAATTTCTAGTGAAAGCAAGAAGTATTTGTGAAATGTCTGTTAGATGGGAAAATTTATGAATACAGCTCATAATTTCTAGAAATACAAGGTTTCTCATAGTGCAGTCTTTTAGTATAGCACAGGATATGTTTACTAACAGACCCAAATATATTTAATTTCTTGGTAATAGGAGGCCAAAAGTAGGTAAGACTATGTTTATTAATTAATGTTCCAGTATTTTATCTTATCTGGAAATCATCTAGATATTTAATAAATATCCACCATTTAACTTAACTTATTAAAACTCTGAGTCTTAAAGTTACCAAAAATATTTGGGAAACATAATTATTGTTGAAAAGCTTATTTATAAACTTTTACTCCAGTTACATCTATCTAAATCATTTGCTTGCAACAAAGAATGTTCCGATTATACATGATAACTTCATGAGACTTTGGAGAACGTTAGCCACCATCCCAAGCTATTTTCTTTGTTGAAAAGAGATAACATGAACTTATTTGATTAGTAAACCCAGGTAGAATAATCATTGTATGTCTGCATATTTAAGCTGATAACTCTGAAGCCATGCCTATTTTAATTAAACCAACAAACTTAAATACAATTTCCCCCTAAATATAGAAGATTTTCCAACTCAAAGGATCCTTCTGGCCATTGGCAAGTAGTGTTTTGCGTTAATTTCATTAGTGATTCAAACCAGTAAGCTCTTTTAAGGCTTAGCCAAGGATGCAAGAATTATCACAAAAGAGGGTGCAAAAGATAAAGCCCTCACAAGATCCAGAAAGTTAGCCTAAGAAATCAAAGACCTGGAGTTAACCTAAGAAAGCAAAAGACCTTCAGGATCACAGGTGAATGATATAGAGAAAACGGTTTCTCTGTTTCCCATGGGACCATGAGATGCCTCCAGTCACAGATGTGCTATCTGTGACACCAGGCAGGTGCTACTGGAATGGGACCTTTTTAGTACTAACAAGACAATGAAGTTTGAGATATCAAGAGCTCATTATGGACTGGGATACCTTATGACAAATTTCCATGAGAGCTGCATGGTCAGGCAATGAAATGCTGCTTGTGACTTTGTCTTAGAATCTCAGTCTTTTCAACCGGACTCCAAATGCAAGCTGGCACATGTGTCTCTGGCTGGCAGAGACCGGAGAGAATATTCCCACTGACTACAAAGCTGAACTCTAAGGACATAGAACAAGGTGAAAGGAAAAGCTCATCCCCCTTTTACACAGGGGACCCACAGCAAAATTTATCTAAATAGATGCTGCTCTGGTGAGAACTGTGAACTCAACAGTTTGTGACGCTGGTTTGAACAACCAGGCTTACAAGACCTATGCCTATGTTCTACTCTGTGGTTTTCCTCTTTATGACAAATGACACAAAAGATAGAGACAAAGAAAAACAATGACCATCTCTGGGAGGGAAGGGATCAATAGAAAAATAAGACTTTTTAAAATTAATTAATTAATTAATCTATTTATTTATTTTGCAGTGTAGTGCAGCTGTATTTTCTTATCTAGGGGTCATGTAGTTTGTCCCATGGGCTACTTTCATGGCTTTTCTATAATTTGCTTCTAAGCTCATTGGATTTCAGTTCCCTGGACCAGGGCAGAAAAATTTCATTCTGGGTAGACACTTTCAACTCCTCTCATAGCTCTGAAGAGTTTGGTATTCACCTCCAGCTTCGTGAGGTTTGGGTCTACCAGCATCTGTAGGAAAGCATTTAAACAGGACTCAGCTCTAGGCATAACTGTAACCCAAATGCCAACATTGTGCTGTTGCTATCTTCTGGGAGGCCCTCATAGTACCATAGGAAACATTCCTTTGCTGCTGTTCCAGCTATCTACTGCTCTATAACAAATTATGCCAAAATTTAGTGGCTTAAAACAACAACTATTTTATTAGATCTTATGATTTTTTTTTACACCAGGAACTCGGGAAAGGCTCAATGGAGACATTTCTTCTGCTTCACGTGGCATTGGTGGAAGTCAGTCAATGTTATTCAGCTGGAGGACGGACTGATATGGAATGTCCAGGACCTAAGTGTTTGGTGCTTTGGTTGGGATTGGCTGGAAAGTTGGCAGTTGTCTAGAGTGGATACCTATGGCTTCTCTAGCGTGGTACTCTCAGGGTAATCGAACTTATCACATGGTACTTCAGGGTTCCCGGAAAGAATTTTCTAAAAGAGAGAAAGTGGACCAGAAATTGGCATTGAGTCATTTCTACGGTATTTTATTGTCAAAGCAGTCTCAGAGCTTATCAGAATTTAAGGGGAAGGAAGACAGCCCCTACTTATCTATAAAAATTCTGTTTAAAAAAATTATGATCATCTTTGGCCACCGTAGCCCCTGACAAATTCTGTGAGTACAGGCCAAACTCCGGGCTACTAGTTCCATTTTGCTGCCAGAGTACTTTTTAGTTTTCTCTTCTAAGAGTAAGGCATCTGGATGCTACACCTCTCAGATACACAAGATATATTTCAAAACTCTCTACATGATACCACAGAAGCCCCCATCACAGAACTTAAGGTAGGATTGGGGTTCTAAAACCTGGCTCTAAGAAAATCTTCTCACCAGTTTTCTTTCTCCACACCCTAGTGCCTCCTGATATCCTTGATTTGGTCAAGGGTTACAGGAGTTTTGCAATGATTTTGGTACATTTCCTTTGCAAAGTTTGCATGTGGGTATCTGTCTCATATTGACTTTGAAGTATGATATAGAATGCGTCAGCATCTTGGTTAAAACCAGGCAGGTAGAATTCTGTTCTAACATCCTGTCATAGTTAGAATGGCAAAAATTAACAAGGCAAGAAACAACAAATGTTGGACAGGATATGAAGAAAGGGGAAACCTCTTACACTGTTGGTGGGAATGCAAGTTGGTGCAGCCACTTTGGAAAACAGCATGGAGGTCCCTCAAAAAATTAAAAATAGAGCTACCCTATGATCTGGAAATTGCACTGGTGGGTATTTACTCCAAAGACACAGATAGTGAAAAGAAGGGCATACATACCCCAATGTTCATAGCAGAAATGTCCACAATAGCCAAACTGTGGAAAGAGCCAGGATGCCCTTCAACAGATGAATGGATAAAGAAGATGTGGTCCATATATACAATGGAATATTACTCAGCTTTCAAAAAAGATGAAAACCCACCTTTTGCATCAACATGGATGGGATTGGAGGAGATTATGATGAGTGAAATTAGTCAAACAGAGAAAGTCAATTATCATATGGTTTCACTTATTTATGGAACATAAGGAATAACATGGAGGACAGTAGGAAGAGGAAGGGAAAAATGAAGGGGGGAAATCAGAGTGGGAGATGAACCATGAGAGACTGTGAACTCTGAGAAAAAAAACTGAGGGTTTTAGAGGGAAGGGGGTGAGGGGATGGGTAGGCCTGGTGATGGGTATTAAGGAGGGCACCTAAGGAGCACTGGGTGATATACATAAATAATGAATCATAGAACACTACATAAAAAACTAATGACTTACCATAAGGTGACTAACATAAAATAATAATAATAATCAGGAACAGACAAAGAGAAGTTAGGTGACCAGAAGAGTTTCTGTTTTGGATGTCTTCCTAGACAGGAAGGTATGTTGGTCCAGGTTGCTACAAGAATGCTGAGAGGCATTCTATGATCCCTAGGACATGGAGTAGGTAGGAACTTAAACCTATGGCTTGAAAGTAGGGTGGTGGAGAGATCCTACAGTTCACAGGACAGAAAAGCAGTGAGGGCTTGATCACTTCCTTGAATTGAGAGGTGGATCGAAGCTGGAAAGGCAGCAGTTCTTTGAGATGTTAAAAGTGGAAGTGGGATGCTGGGGTAAGGATGGGAAGGCTGCTAGGAAGAATTCATATGGGTGCCTCAGCCGAGCAAACTTGGAGTCAGTTTATAAGGGTGTTCGACGGAACCAAAGCATAACTGGAAGTGTGAGAAAGGATGGAGAGAAAATGGATCTGTTTGAAGTCCTCAGGGAGAACAGTGCTTATGGTGGAAAGTGATATTTCATAAATTAGGAGTGTGTCCTCCAACGGCCTTCTCAAATCACAATAAATGTTTGCTAAGGTGACTTCTAAGTCTCGTGGGCTTAATCTACTGCAGGTTTTTTTTTTTAAATATTATTGAATGAAATATCCAACTAGACATCAGAGCTGAATTGAGGAAAGTGTTTCTCCTCTACCAAATGTTTATGTTCACATAGTGACTTCCTTTTAAAGAGTAAAATATGGGGCGCCTGGGTGGCTCAGTTGGTTAAGCAGCTGCCTTCAGCTCAGGTCATGATCCCGGAGTCCCGGAATCGAGTCCCACATCGGGCTCCCAGCTCCACGGGGAGTCTGCTTCTCCCTCTGACCTTCTAGCCTCTCATGCTCTCTCTCACTGTCTCTCTCTCAAATAAATAAATAAATCTTTAAAAAAAAGAGTAAAATATGAAAAGAGGGAGAAAGAGTAGTTTTACAGTGAAGAAACCTACCAAATAGTAACTCAGCCAGGTGATCACTGATGATGTCATATTGACAGTGTATATCTTTGATATAATGTGATAAGAATAGCATTTCATTGTGCCATTCTGTGATCTTCCTTCCCAAAACCCATACTCTACTCTAATCATGAGTGAAATATAAGAGAAACCCCAAGTGAGGGACATTCTACAAAATACTTGGTTAAATTGTTAAGGTCATTAAAAATAATTAGTCTGAGGGGCACCTGGGTGGCTCAATGGGTTAAGCCTCTCTCTTCGTCTCAGGTCATGATTTCAGGGTCCTGGGATCGAGCCCTGCATCAGGCTCTCTGTTCAGCAAGGAGCCTGCTTTCCCCTCTCTCTCCTCCTGCTTCTCTGCCTACTTATGATCTTTCTCTTTCTCTGTCAAATAAAGAAATAAAATGTTTTTCTAAAGATTTTATTTATTTATTTACAGACAGAGATCACAAGTAGGCAGAGAGGCAGGCAGAGAGAGAGGAGGAAGCAGGTTCTCCTCTGAGCAGACAGCCCGATGTGGGACTTGATCCCAGGACCCCAAGACCATAACCTGAGCCAAAGGCAGAGGCTTTAACCCACTGAGCCACCCAGGCGCCCCTATAAATAAAATCTTTAAAAAAAATAACTAGTCTGAGAAAATGTCACAGCCTAAGCAGACATGATGACTAAATGTAGTATGGTATTTCTGACCCTAGAACAAAAAAGACCTTAGGTAAAAATAAAGAAATATGAATACAGTACGGGTGTCAGCTAATAATAATATATCAATATTTGTTTATTATTTGTAACAAATGTACTTTACTGATATTAGATATTAATAGGGGAACCTGGGTGCAGGGTATATGGGATCTCTCTGTACTATTTTTGAAAATTTTCTATAAATCTAAAAGTGTTTTAAAAAATAAAGTCTATTAAAAATCTGTGTGGGTGTACCACTTCAGACATAAATATTAAACAGATATTCAAAGAGACCCAAATCATTAGCCTGCCTCTCACTTGTCTGCACAGATACTATGACAATTCTTTTTTTTTTTCTTTCCTTCTCTCTCTCCAGTTATGCAGGCTCCAAGTGTTTTTCCTGAACTGCAGCTGTCCCCTTTTTATTAAACTCTTTGCCTCGGTTTCTTCTCCTTACTGATCTTAAACCCAAGAGTCACTTCATAATTCAGTTTTTCTCGAGTAGTCAATTTTCTTGTTTCCCTAGAGACCACACCATTATTCTCTGTATAAATGACATTCTATTGGGCACTTAATCTCTCCCAGGATCTGTCCTGAAAATTCTTCTGAGTGCATTTCTACAATTCCTTAAGTTAACCAATTTCAGACTTTAAAATATTTTTAGTGAATAAGCCTTGTTTTCTCCAAATAAAATCATATATAGAAATCCAGACTACAAATCAGATAAAGATAATAGCGTTGTAGGGCTTAGCTGAGAGAGAAACCTTTACAGTCCACCTTTCTCAGGATCTGTTGGAGATAATCTGAAGACCCCATTTCTTGATTAGTGGACTCTCACTGGCCTAGAGCACTGAGCATGCCCACCTTCTTGCCTGATTTTATGTACTTGTTTCAGCCAGTAGCACAATCCTCTGTTTGGTCTTCAACAATTTGGTCCTGTTAAAATCATTCTCTTTATTCAAATACAATCCCTTTCATTATGACTTCTTGGCTTGTATAGCCAGAAGTTCTGTCTCACTCTCATGGGATTCTTGGCCCTTGACTTCAACTTCTGTCATGTCATTTAATGCATACTAACCTGTGTCAGAATTATTTGATCATACTATCTTCTTCATTAGTCTGTAAGCCCCTTGAGGACAAGAACTGTGGTTTTCGTATCTGTATGTTCCCCACAGCAGGCAGCAAAGTGTCTGTGCTTAGTAGACTTTTGGTTATGGTAAATGAAATAGACAGGTGGATAACATGAATGCCTTAGATTTACTTTGGCTCAGGCTCATTGTTTTGCTTTGAACCTTAGCTTGTCTCTGAACTTGATATGTGTTTGCTCTTTTAAATGCTTACTTCTTTTTCTCTCATGCATTCTTATCGGAAAACTAAATTTTCCAGCCCTTTGTGAATTAGACCTATGGAAAAATGTGTATTGAGAATTCTTAGACTATGTCCCTCTGTTCCTTGTCCCATGTTCTTCACCCAAAACCTAGTCCAGTGGATGGGACATCATTCAACATGTGTTTATTGAGTTGTTGAATACATGAAAATGATTTAGAAAAAGAACAATTATTTTTTAAAGTCAAAGCTGACTGTGTTCTTAGCCTGTTTGCTATAGAGAATCAGCTGCAGCAACTCCACAGCTATCCATGGAATGAGATGTCAATGGTTTGAAAATGATTTCAATTCAGATCTGGGGCTGCCTGCTTGGCTTTACAACTCAGCACTCATATCTCTACAAACCTCTGTTTACACTGTGTTATTTAGTTTGGTTTTTCCTTTGAATGTGATTCTTGAAAATGACTTACAAATATTTATTCTCGATAAAAATATTAGAGAAGAGTACAGAGTGTGACTTTTCCAAGACCCGCGATCCTCTACAAATGGCCCTAAATGTAACCATAGTGCAGATAATAGCAGGTGGTTCAGTGAGTGATGGATTTTTTAATGGTGATGGCTTGAGAGTAAGGAAGGTTAAGACTGTCACTTTCATATTAATGCCAAATTCCTGCTTTTGATACTATAATTATGAATGATGCAAACAGTGGGGAACTGGGTAAAGGTTACATTGCAACTACTTGTGGATCTATAATTATTGCAAAATAAAAGGGTAAAATAAAGTTCTGTTACCTCAAAAAGGAAAGAGGCTAGAGCAGAAAGAACAAGAATTGGGAAACAGATTATTGGTAAGTAGTGTAAAAATAGATGGCTGTTCCATTTTTGAAGGACTTGCACTGCCATCAGGGTAAAGTAGTAGCACCAGAGAGAGAAGCCACGAGATGAGCTGTGCTTCACAAAGTCCATGGCTTTCATTCACATATGGGGACGTTACCAAATAGACTCTTTAAGAAAGACTAAGCAAGGGGGCTCCTGGGTGGTTCAGTTGTTAGGCTTCTGTCCTTGGCTCGGGTCATGATGCCAGGGAGCCTGGATCAGGCTCCCTGTTCAGCAAGAAGTCTGCTTCTCCCTCTCCCACTCGCCCTGCTTGTGTTCCCTCTTTCTCTGTCTCTCCCTCTCTGTCAAATCAAAAAATAAAATCTTAAAAAAAAAAGACTAGGTGAATATGAGAGATAGATGGGACAAAATCACAGGGTAACTGCTGTCAATACCATTCTCTCTGGAAAGGGCAAAAAAGGTTGATTCTCTTGAGTTGTGCCTTTTCTTGTTTCCATCTGACTGTTTCCCTCTCTGCTCCTCTAAACATGCTGAAGCCAATGAAGAAGACAAGAGGGAGCAGTTAAACTTGGTAGAGGGAAACCCATCTGCACAGGTCATTACTATTGATTTAGGAAAGGGAAATTCATGTTGATGAAATTTTCAATATCACAGGCTGGAAGTAGCTTTTCCTTTATATTCCCATTGTGCCAACTTTCTTTCTGTTTTATGGCCTGAAGAATATTATGCCCTCCATTCTGGTTCTTCTCTATTCTCTCCCCAAGTAAATTACAAACTCTTTGAAGGAATATTCCCCCGCCCAAGACATTTAGAATACTCTCATCTTTCTGGTTAACACCATTTGTACGCAGTAACTGCAACAGTGTTGTTTTTGGCACATTAACTAGTCTGTAAGAATTTATTTCTTAAAGAGTAGGAGTGAGAATAGAAGGACCGGAGACACAGGAATATTAGGTTTCACATTTGTGTTAAAAGCTCAAAAATCAAAACCGCCTCTCTGTAGCAAACCTGTAACACAAATATCAGTGTTTTAGCTTTAATCCCATGTCTCATCATCATCATACTGCATTGGGAGTTTGTGAAGAAGAAGAAAATTCTATATGTTCAAAGTGCTCTTGCCTTGATAATTCTTTTGAGCATTAAGCAATACAGACACCTTTCCTCTTATACTGTCACCGAAGCCAGGACATATGTGCTAAAAGCATTTCTTCCAGCTATGCAGAAGCATTTTGCTTGAACATCTAACAGTACTCTTACTAGTGACTAAGCTAAAGGTTGTCTGATTGAGCAAAAAAGGAAACTGCTCTGCCAGGGTACCTGCAATGACCAGTACACCAAATTCAATGAACACTTTCATCAATAGTAGAAGAAATAAAAAAATTGATAACATTAATGACATTTTCAATATCTAGATCTCTGGCAGTTACTGAAGTAGTTAAAAGAACTGGACACTTTCTCAGTGAAAATTCCCAAAAGCTTTTTCTTTCTTTCTCTTTCTCTTTCTCGTCCCCCCCCCCTCTGTTCCAGATCACCATTAGTACTTGAAGTTGCTATTCTCTTTTTCTTGAAAGAGAAGAGTTGTAGTAAAATTTACTGTTTTCTTAGCTTCAACAAAGACTAGTTCTTTCATCACCTATGTTTTACAGAATTTCTGTAAGTTCACTTCCTTTTAAGTACTAGTCAAGTTAGAGAACAGTCAGCTGATTATCTCTGTGTGCTCCACCCAACTTGTCCAACAGCCACAGATAATTCAACTCTCAAAATTCCCAGCCAAACTTTGAAATTCCTCAGGAAAAAATTGCACTGAGCATAAGGGTTTGATGTTCCTTTAATGGCATTCCAAGGCAGAAGATTGGTTTCTTCATTTCTGGTCCAAAATCCATATTTAGCATGCAGACAGTTTCATCTAAAATTAAATATTTCTGTTATTTGAGACCAGTCTTTTATTTATCCAAGTCTCCCAGGAGTAGCACATAATATATCATAGCCTTGTAGTGTCTGAAAGAAAAGAAGGGGGATATCACTCTTGTTTGGGCACTCTGGTAGGCAACAGATACTGTTCTTTTTTTTTTTTAAAGATATTTAATTTATTTATTTGAGAGAGAGAGAGAGACCATGAGTGGGGGCAAAAGGAGAGGGATAAGCAGAGTCCCCACTGAGCAGGGAGCCTGATGCTGGGCTCAATTTCAGGATCCCAAGATCGTGACCTGAGCTGAAGTCAGACACCTAACCAACTGAGCCATCCAGGTACCCTGATACAGTTCTTTGTTTTATCTTTATAAATTAATAGAGATATGGATTATTATTTTCACTTTATATACAATGAAGCAGAGGTTCAGAGTTGTTATAAGTGGTAGAGGCAGGGATCCAACTAAACTCTGTCTGATTTAAAAGTTCACATTCCTTCCAGTATACTGAGTCCTCTCTTTATTCTATGGAATTATCTGGCACTTCATGAGCTTGCCACAAATATTTGTTGACTCAATGAAGAAATGAATGGATGGAGGATTGAAAGAAACCATCTGAGACTTTATGAACAATGCTAACCTGAGAAATAGAAATGCTAATAGGCATCTTTATAAAATTGCTCTGCATTTCTAAGTGTCCCCATCTCCTCTGCCAAAGAGAGCCTTCTCCAACATTCCTGTGAAGTGAAAAGGGAACCACTGTGCTCCAGTATACCTACAATTAGGACAGATTTTAGCCAAAATTGGAAGGTGGGTGAAGTGAGACTTAGGTGCTCTTCTTTCTGTGTACTTGGTGACTCCTGCTTAGCACTATTGATGTAGTAACTTGTGGACCTGAGTCTGGGCAAACCTCCAGAATTAACTCCAATTCACTTAGTTCTTCAGTCCTGGCTGCTAGGAGAGCTAAGAGGACTCAGCTTAGAGGAGAATTCACATGGGGCAGTTCAGTTCATAGAATTTGGAACCAAATAGTCTAGGTTCAAAAAAAAAAAAAAAGCATATCTCCTCCTCTTATTAGTTCTGTCACTTTGGGTAAGTCACTTAACCAATCAGTCCAAAACTTTGGAATGTAGAAACTTCCCCATGTGGTTGGCATGAGAATTAATGGTGTAGATAAAGGGTGAGGCTCACAGTAGATAGCTATGAAGATACAGCTACTGTTCATAGTTTTTAGATGAATTTTTGGTAACCATAAGTGTACTTTCCCAACCAAAACCAAAGCAAATTTATAGTGTTTTATGATGTTATTTATATCAGAAACCTTATAGAAGTAAAAGATCCAGAGTTAAATAATTTATAGTCACTTTGTGATTTATAGTCATTAATGATTACAATCACAATCAAAGTCTAGTATAGTTCCAAGCATACATATATTTTTTTAAATTTTTTATTTTTTATTTTTATTTAAACATATAATGTAACCCCACCACCTTCTCCCAACCCTCCTCCCCCCCATCCCCCTCAGTTTGTTTTATGACATTAAGAGTCTCTTTTGGTTTGCCTCCCTCCCGATCCCATCTTGTTTCGTTTTTTCTTTTCCTACCCCCTTAACCCCCACCCCCGTTGCATCTCCACTTCCTCATATCAGGGAGATCATATGATAGTTGTCTTTCTCCAATTGACTTATTTCGCTAAGCATAATACCCTCTAGTTCCACCCATGTCGTTGTAAATGGTAAGATTTCATTTCTTTTGAACAAGCATACATATTTTTATCTCTTTAAGTGCAAGCAGAACTAATTGCTCTTTCATTCTAGTTTATCTTTATATAGATATTTGTAGAGTGAAAGCCTTAATCTCTCCTTGCAGAACCAAGTGCAGATTTGTTTGCTGTCCAGTATAATAAAGATGTTTCCCCTTGGGGTAAACATTGGCAGGTTTGTTCCCAGCTTATTCATAGATTCAGGTCCTCTAAGCTTAGGGTTCCACAGCATGCTCTGCACCCACCGGGACCCCCTCTCCCTCCACACCATGGAGCCTGGGAGGCAAGGAAAACCAACTCATACTGCTTGCTGTGCTGGGATTAACAAAGACTGTTGTCTCTAGTACAGGATTCTCTTGTCTTCTGCCAGCATGAAAATGTGACAGACTAACTTGTCAGCTTAAGAGTAGACAAAAATTCACATCATTTACAGTTCTTGACAAAAAGCATGTTAAAACATAGAAATGTGGTATTGTTGACCTAGAGGGCTCAGAAATCTCTTATGATTGGGAAGTGCAGATGGCTGAGAGAAATTGTCCCAGGAGAGGTAATACCTGATGTAAGTCTTGAAAGATGAGCAGAAGCTGGATGAGTGAAGAAGGATAAGAGACATGATAAATTCCAGGCAAAAGAAATGAGATACAAATGTGCATATGTTTGTGGGAAATTAGAATGTTAGAACTCAGATTGCAGGGGGTTGGGCTTAGCAGGAGAATCTAAAAAGTGTTTTGGGAATATACTGAGTAAAGAAAGAAATAAAACTGATTTCCAGATTTTCTGCTCTACTGACAGTCTCATATGAATTATTTTACTAAGATCACAACTTTATTGGGTAGGTATTACAGCCTTTATAAACAAATTAAGTCTCTGAGAATCTGAATGATTTTTGTAAGACTGAAAAGCTAATAAATACTAGAATAATGGTATAAAACCAATGTTCTTTCCATAGCATCTTCAATCACTTAGTGAGGATTTTTAAAATATTTATTCTGTAGGTAATGTCAGGAACCACCCATCTTTTTACATTTGTTTTTGTTGTTACTTTCTCCCTTCCTTAATGTCAGGATGTTCTGATTAAGTTCATGATAGATGGGCAGTTTGGAAGCGGCATGAATTATTGGATAAAGGTTGTCTGGTAAGTATGAGAATAGTTATGAGATCATTGTAGTAGTCCATTTGAGTGTCTTTAAGGGAACTGAAATGGGTAATGAAAATCATGATGGAGAAGAGAGAATAATTCATGGAGTTTGGAAGTATAGAATATCACAAAGGTGAAATGTTAAAAAGAGAAGTGCAGAGGTTTATAACTTGGATGACTAGATGATTTCAATTAGCTGAAATAGGTGATTCTGGTGGAGGAACTTTGAGGGACAACATTTTGAATTAAATTTATAAAATAAGTAAGATGGCAAAGAGTGAATTTCTGTTGGTGAAATTTCAGGCAGTTTTTGATTTGTGGAACATAAATTTTGAAATTAGAGATGTTCAGTTTTCCATGGAGTTGACAAATTATTTTTTTCATTGGTAATTATAATGTAATAATTAAAAATTTTAAATTGTACAGATATGAAACAGCATTTAGGAGAAATATTTTGTGGTAATATTTATTAGCTTTTCAATCTTACAAAAAACATTCACATACACACAAAAGAATATATGAGTTTTAGAATGTTAATTGGCCCATGCTACTTTTTACTGTACTTCATTAAAAGTCTTACTAGTAATATGGGGCGCCGGGTGGCCCAGTGGGTTAAGCATCCAATGCTTTATACTGGCTTAGGTCATGACCACAGGGTTGTGAGGTCAAGCCTGCACTGGGCTCTGCACT
Organism: Taxidea taxus jeffersonii; assembly: GCA_003697995.1. Taxonomy (NCBI): domain Eukaryota; kingdom Metazoa; phylum Chordata; class Mammalia; order Carnivora; family Mustelidae; genus Taxidea; species Taxidea taxus. The sequence goes on along the minus strand of RCUC01143771.1, from coordinate 74,680 downwards.
GGGTATAAAAACAACTTAGGAGTCTCTCCCTCTGCCCCTCCCCTGCTCATGTTCTCTCCCTAATAAAAAAAAATTTTTTTAAGTCTTATTAGTAATATGAAATAACAATTCCCTTTCCTGACTAAACAATTTTGGGTCAAAACAGTTGGCAAGTTCCTCCTTTTCTGTACCTTCTAATTAACTCTCCCTTAAACTCCCTCCAAAAATTGAGTCCTTAAAAAGATCTAAAGAAGGGTGGCTCATGCCCAGAAAGAAGACCAAGATTTCTCTAACTTGGCAGTTGACTTTACTTATTCTTTACACTAGCTTGTACAAAGAAAACCTGAATGATTCATACCATCTGTGGATTTAAATGGGTTTCTCCCATTACTCAAAAAGATGTAGCTTTCTTTTGAAAATGAAAAAAAACCATTTCTTTTGTAAAATTTTTTGTTGAGCATAAAGAATGTGTATATGCTCATAGTAAGTTTCAGGTCATTGTTTAGTCAGAGCTCCTGTTAACTGGCTGATTCACCACCATCACCAATGCCAGGATCATTTTTCTCACTTAATGATGGGGACAACTGACGGAACATAAACCAATGTTTGTTCATCCAGGTATGTTGCCTAATAACTGATTCATTCTTAAGTTTTTTATGAGGAAGCACACATACACACACATACACCAAGGAGGAGGAAGGTAATAGTGAAATGGGAGCTGTTACATGATGGAAATAAACACTTGAAGGGGGCATTCTTTATTACCCTGCAAATGCAGCTTGCCCCTCAAATTCCTGTGCAGAGAGATTCTCAACAGCAGACAGTTTGAATGTATGAATATGAAAGTCAGGGTATTTCTTTTTACATTACAAGTAAGGCCTTCGCAGCCCTTAGACCTGCTGCTTGCTGAAGAACATGATGGACAAATGTATTGTGGTCTGGTTCTGGTCAAGCAAAATTCACTTTTAGCACCAGTTCCTCATATCATATTCCTGCCGTCACCCAGCATGTTCCCTATTTTAAGGGCACTGCCATTATCAAAGAGGAGTTCAAAGACCTAATCCTTGGTGACTTTATGGGGAAATACTTGGTGCTTTTCTTCTATCCTTTGGATGCACCTTTGTGTGTCCTACAGAAATTGGTGCTTTTAGTGACAACAAAGCCAGCGGATTTCACAATGTGAACTGTGAAGTTATTGTGGTTAAGTTAAAGTGGATTCCCACTTTATTCATCTTGCCTGAATCAACACAGGGAGGAAGAATGGCTGTTTGGGCCACATGAGCATCACACTCTTGTCAGATTTGACAGATTTCCCCAAGACTATGGTATCCTGTTAGAAGGCCCAGGTTTTGCTCTAAGAGGTTTCTTCATCATTGACCCCAGTGGAATCATCAAGTCTTTGAATGTCAATGATCTCCCCCTGGGCTGAAGTGTGGAAGAGACCCTTCGCTTGCTGAAGGTGGTCTAGTTTGTGGAAACCCATGGAGAAGTCCGCCCAGCAAACTGGGCTGTGGATTCTCCTACAATCAAGCCACATCCATCTGCTTCCAAAGAAGACTTAAGTCACTTTGCCACTTAAGTGATTATGCATGTTTCTCATTCCTGAAATTAATACAGTTATCTTACTTATTTGTTAGCTGACATGGGGTCTACATACAATTCTAGATATTGATTCACTTTAATAATAAAGGATATTTATTGAATCCAGGAATTGTAAATCATTGTAATAAATTTTTTTCTGAAATGCTCAAAATGTAAAAGTACCTAATAAACATTTAAAAAAATATATACATGAAGAGAAACATTCAATGATATATCCAGTTAGAATACAGTCAGTAAGAAAGTATGCAACTTCTAGTTTGATGTATTTAAAGCTTTATTTTGTAGTAGAACCTAAGATATCTATTTGCTAAAAATGCTACGATAGTCATCAGGGCCTTCAAAATTTGATCTGCAAACAGAAAAATTTTAGAAGTTGAAGTGAATTATCTTCTTTGGAGCAGGAGTCATCAGGTCCTGATCATCATATTTTTTCTATAAAGGACCAAATAGGAAATATATTTAGCTCGAGGGCCATATGGTCTGGTCTCAGTCATAGCTACTCAATTCTGCTATTGTAGTGTGAAAACCGCCATAGACAACACATAAATGACTGAGTGTGGCTATGTTTCAATAACACTTTATTTACAAAATCAGCTTACAGGCTGGATTTCACCAGTGAACTATATATTGTCAAACCCTGGTTTCAATTATTCTTATATTTGCATCCAAGCCCCAGTTTTCCAGTGCTTAGCACAATGCTTTAAAGGTCTATAATTAAGTTTTGTTGAATGATAAATGAATTATTAAAATAGAGTAATAGAATAAATGCACAAATTCATTCACAAATTAACGCATATATATTCATTATCAGCTACAGGACACAATTCTAGACTCTGGAGATATGAAAGTAGGCTACATTGACCAAAAATAAATCCCTGCCCTAACAGACGTTACATTCTTGAGGGTCAGCAAACAATATTTGAGGTAAATAACAAAATATGTAGTATGTTAAATGGAAATAGTAGGTAATTAAGAAACAAGGCACAGTAGATAGGGCTTGTCAGGATCACTGGCCATTCTAGATTAGGTAGCCAAGGAAGTCTTTATATAAATGTTATATCTGAGTAAAAACCGAAGAAAGTGGAGCAACATGTTCTAGGCATAAGGAACATCAAATGCAAATGATTTTAAAGAGGTGTATTAGTGTTTTAAAAGTGTCACTTCTTTTTCTATTTTCTTTATATTTTAAGCAAATCAGTTTTTCAAATAAAGTATTATTTACATGTAATTAAATGCACCCATTTTAAGTGTAGTGAATATAGTTTATAATGTCATGTGTTCCGTAAGTTCTTCAATGTTTGACACCCCCCAAATATAGATAGTATCTTAAAATAGCCAAAGAGACTATTCAGAAAAAAAAATCATCCAAATAAATGAAAAGAAATTTCCTAATACTCGTATTATACTAGGCAAGTATTTAGTAAGAATGTCAATTTAATACAAAAGCTCAACTACTAGGTAAAAATATTACATATCCAGTTTCCATTTTTTAGATCACCTAGTGCCTGCTTTTATAATTATCATAATATGTTTAATCCTGATTAAGATTCCCTGAGGTAATCTCAGGAGTTTAAGATATCTGAGACAGTTGTATTTTTATGTATACAGAAAACAGCCACTAGCCACAGGTAGCTGGTAAACACTTGACATGTATCTAGCAGTGTGCTCTAAATACAAAATTTACATTCGATTTCAAAGACTATCAAAAGAAATGTGAAATAACTCACTCATAGTTTTTATATTGATCATATGGTCTGAAATAATAATATTTTGGATATATTAGGCTAAATAAAATATACCACTAAAATTAATTTCACCAGTTTCTTTTTAATGTGGCTACTAGAAAATTTTAAATTACACATGTGGCTCACATATTTCTGTTGGCATTGCTACTTAGATGTAAGAGTTGACTCATCCTGTACCTGACTTCTCAGTAACATATACTTTTAACATTTTCATGATTTAAAACATTCACATTTCTTTGATTATTTCTTGCATTCGACATTTGAGATCTACCAGGTCACTTAAATTTTTTTCTTTACTTTTACTTTTATTTTATTTTATTTTAAAAAAATTTTTGATTTATTTATAAACACATAATGTATTATTAGGCCCAGGGGTACAGGTCTGTGAATCTCCAGGTTTACACACTTCACAGCACTCACCATAGCACATACCCTCCCCCATGTCCATAATCCCACCACCCTCTCCCGACACCCCTCCCCGCCAGCAACCTTCAGTTTGTTTTGTGAGATTGAGTCTCTTATGGTTTGTCTCCCTCCCGATCCCATTTTGTTTCGTTTATTATTTTCCTACACCCCAAACCCCCCCATTGCATCTCCACTTCCTCATATCAGAGAAATCATATGATAGTTGTCTTTCTCCGATTGACTTATTTTGCTAAGCATAATACGCTCTAGTTCCATCCACATCCTTGCAAATGACAAGGTTTCATTTCTTTTGATGGCTGCATAGTATTCCATTGTATATATATACCACTTCTTCTTTATCCATTCATCTGTTGATGGACAACTAGGTTCTTTCCATAACTTGGCTATTGTGGATACTACTGCTATAAACATCCAGGTGCAAGTGCCCCTTCAGATCACTACGTTTGTATCTTTAGAATAAATACCCAGTAGTGCAATTGCTGGGTTGTAGGGTAGCTCTATTTTCAACTTTTTGAGGAAGCTCCATGCTGTTTTCCAGAGTGGTTGCACCAGCTTGCATTCCCACCAACAGTGTAGAAGGGTTCCCTTTTCTCCACATCCTCGCCAGCGTCTGTCATTTCCTGACTTGTTCATTTTAGCCATTCTGACTGGTGTGAGGTGGTATCTCATTGTGGTTTTGATTTGTATTTCCCTGATGCCCAGTGATGTGGAGCACTTTTTCATGTGTCTGTTGGCCATCTGGATGTCTTCTTTGCAGAAATGTCTGTTCATGTCCTCTGCCCATTTCTTGATTGGATTATTTGTTCTTTGGGTGTTGAGTTTGCTAAGCTCTTTGTAGATTTTGGATACTAGCCCTTTATCTGATATGTCGTTTGCAAATATCTTTTCCCACTCTGTCAGTTGTCTTTTGGTTTTGTTAACTGTTTCCTTTGCTGTGCAAAAGCTTTTGATCTTGATGAAGTCCCAATAGTTCATTTTTGCCCTTCCTTCCTTGGATTTGGTGGTGTTCCTAGGAAGAAGTTGCTGCGGCTGAGGTTGAAGAGGTTGCTGCCTGTGTTCTTCTCAAGCATTTGAATGGGTTCCTGTCTCACACTGAGGTCCTTCATCCATTGAGTCTATTTTTTGTGTGGTGTAAGGAAATAGTCCAATTTCATTTTTCTGCATGTGGCTGTCCAATTTTCCCAACACCATTTATTGAAGAGGCTGTCTTTTTTCCATTGTACATTCTTTCCTTCTTTGTCAAAGATTAGTTGACCATAGAGTTGAGGGCCTATTTCTGGGCTCTCTATTCTGTTCCATTGATCTATGTGTCTGTTTTTGTGCCAGTATCAGACTGTCTTGATGATGACGGCTTTGTAATAGAGCTTGAAGTCTGGAATTGTGATGCCACCAACTTTGGTTTTCTTTTTCAATATTCCTCTGGCTATTAGAGGTCTTTTCTGGTTCCATATAAATTTTAGTATTATTTGTTCCATTTCTTTGAAAAAAATGGATGGGATTTTGTTAGAGATTGCATTAAATGTGTAGATTGCTTTAGATATCATAGACATTTTCACAATATTTGTTCTTCCATTCTATGAGCATGGAACATTTTTCCATTTCTTTGTGTCTTCCTCAATTTCTTTCGTAAGTACTTTATAGTTTTCTGAGTATAGATTCTTTGCCTCTTTGGTTAGGTTTATTCCTAGCTATCTAATTGTTTTGGGTGAAGTTGTAAATGGGATTGGCTCCTTAATTTCTCTTTCTTCTGTCTTGTTATTGGTGTAAAGAAATGCAACTGATTTCTGTGCATTGATTTTATATCCTGACACTTTACTGAATTCCTGTACAAGTTCTAGCAGATTTGGAGTGGATTCTTTTGGGTTTTCCACACATAGTATCATATAATCTGCAAAGAGTGATAGTTTGACTTCTTTGCCAATTTGGATGCCTTTAATTTCTTTTTGTTGCCTGAATGTTGTCTGAGGTTAGGACTTCTAGTACTATGTTGAATAGCAGTGGTGATAATGCACATCCCGGCCGTGTTCCTGACCTTAGCAGAAAAGCTCTCAGTTTTTCTCCATTGAGAATGAAATTTGCAATGGGTTTTTCATAGATGGCTTTATTGATATTGAGACATGTGCCCTCTATCCCTACACTTTGAAGAGTTTTGATCAGGAAGGGATGCTATACTTTGTCAAATGTTTTTTCATCATCTATTGAGAGTATCATATGTTCTTATTCTTTCTTTTATTAATGTATTGTATCACATTGATTGATTTGCAGATGTTGAACCAATCTTGCAGCCCTGGAATAAATCCCACTTGGTCGTGGTGAATAATCCTTTTAAGGTACTTTTGGATCCTATTGGCTAGTATTTTGTTGAGAATTTTTGCATCTGTATTCATCAAGGATATTGGTCTGTAATTCTCTTTTTTTGATGGGATCCTTGTCTGGTTTTGGGATCTAGGTGATGCTGGCCTCATAAAATGAGTTTGGAAGTTTTCCTTCCATTTCCATTTTTTGGAACAGTTTCAAGAGAATAGGGATTAATTCTTCTTTAAATGTTTGGTAGAATTCCCCTGGGAAGCCATCTGGTCCTGGGCTCTTGTTTGTTTGGAGATTTTTGATGATGGTTTCAATCTCCTTACTGGTTATGAGTCTGTTCATGTTTTCTATTTCTTCCTGGTTCAGTTGTGGTAGTTTATATGTCTCTAGGAATGCATTCATTTTTTCCAGATTGTCAAATTTGCTGGTGTAGAGTTGCTCATATTATGTTCTTATAATTGTTTGTATTTCTTTGGTGTTGGTTGTGATCTCTCCTCTTTCATTCATGATTTTATTTATTTGGGTTCTTTTTCTTTTCTTTTTGATAAGTCTGGCCAGGAGGTTATCAATCTTATTAATTCTTTCAAAGAAACAGCTCCTAGTTTCATTGATTTGTTCTATTTTTTTTTTGTTTTGTTTTTTTGTTTCTATTTCATTGATTTCTTCTCTGATCTTTACTATTTCTCTTCTCCTGCTGGGTTTAGACTTTTTTTGTTGTTCTTTCTCCAGCTCCTTTTGGTGTAGGGTTAGGTTGTGTATTTGAGACCTTTCTTGTTTCTTGAGAAAGGCTTGTATCGCTATATATTTTCCTCTCAGGACTGCCTTTGCTGTGTCCCACAGATTTTGAACCATTGTGTTTTCATTATCATTTGTTTCCATGAGTTTTTTCAATTCTGCTTTAACTTCTTGGTTGACCCATTCATTCTTTAGAAGGATGCTCTTTAGTCTTCATGTGTTTGGGTTCTTTCCAAATTTCTTCTTGAAATTCAGTTCTAGCTTCAGAGCATTGTGGTCTGAAAATATGCAGGGAATGATCCCAATATTTTGATACCAGTTGAGACCTGATTTATGACCCAGGATGTGATCTATTCTGGAGAATGTTCCATGTGCACTATTGAAGAATGTGTATTCTGTTGCCTTGGGATGGAATGTTCTGAATATATCTGTGATGTCCATCTGGTCCAGTGTGTCATTTAAAGCCTTTATTTCCTTGTTGGTCTTTTGGTTGAATGATCTGTCCATTTCAGTGAGGGGAGTGTTAAAAGTCTCCTACTATTATTGTATTATTGTCGGTGTGTTTCTTTGATTTTTTTTAAAGATTTCATTTATTTATTTGACAGACAGAGATCACAGGTAGGTGAGAGAAAGGCAGAGAGAGAGAGGAGGAAGCAGGCTTTCCGCTGAGCAGAGAGCCCGATGCAGGGCTTGATCCCAGGACCCCGGAGCCATGTCCCGAGCAGAAGTCAGAGGCCTCAACTCACTGAGCCACCCAGGTGCCCCCTATTTCTTTGATTTTGTTATTAATTGGTTTATATAGTTGGCTCCTCCCATGTTAGGGGCATAGGTATTTAAAATTATTAGATCTTCTTGTTGGACAGACCCTTTGAGTGATATAGTGTCCTTCCTCACCTCTTATTATAGTCTTTGGCTTAAAATCTAATTGATCTGATATAAGGATTGCCACCCCAGCTTTCTTTTGATGTCCGTTAGCATGGTAAATTGTTTCCCACCCCCTCACTTTCAATCTGGAGGTGTCTTCGGGTCTAAAATGAGTTTCTTGTAGACAGCATATTGATGGGTTCTGTTTTTTTATCCATTCTGAAACCCTGTGTCTTTTGATTGGGGCATTTAGTCCATTTACATTCAGGGTAACTATTGAGAGATATGAATTTAGTGCCATTGTATTGCCTGTAAGGTGACTGTTACTGTATATTGTCTCTGCTCCTTTCTGATCTGCTACTTTTAGGGTCTCTCTTTGCTTAGAGGATCCCTTTCAATATTTCCTGTAGAGCTGGTGTGGTGTTTACAAAATCTTTTCATTTTTGTTTGTCCTGGAAGATTTTTATTTCTCCTTCTATTTTCAATGATAGCCTAGCTGGGTATAGTATTCTTGGCTGCATTTTTTTTTTCTCATTTAGTGCTCTGAATATATCATGCCAGTTCTTTCTGGCCTGTCAGTTCTCTGTGTGTAAGTCTGCTGCCAATCTAATATTTTTACCATTGTATGTTACAGACTTCTTGTCCTGGGCTTCTTTCAGGATTTTCTCTTTGTTGCTAAGACTTGTAAATTTTACTATTAGATGATGGGGTGTGGACCTATACTTATTGATTTTGAGGAGGGTTCTCTGTACCTCCTGGAATTTGATGCTTGTTCCCTTTGCCATATTAGGGAAGTTCTCTACAATAATTCTCTCCAATGTACCTTCTACTCCCCTCTTTCTTCTTCTTCTGGAATCCCAATTATTCTAATGTTGTTTCATCTTTTATTTTATTTTATTTTTTTATTATTTATTTATTTCACAGAGAGAGAGTGAGAGAGAGCATGAGAGGGGAGAAGGTCAGAGGGAGAAGCAGACTCCCTATGGAGCTGGGAGCCTGATGTGGGACTGGATCCCGGGACTCCGGGATCATGACCTGAGCTGAAGGCAGTTGTTTAACCAACTGAGCCACCTAGGTGCCCTAATGTTGTTTCATCTTATGGTATCACTTATCTCTCGAATTATCCCCTCGTGGTCCAGTAGTTGTTTGTCTCTCTTTTGCTCAACTTCTTTATTCTCTGTCATTTGGTCTTCTATATCAATAATTCTCTCTTCTGCCTCATTTATCCTAGCAGTAAGAGCCTCCATTTTTTTATTGCACCTCATTAATAGCTTTTTTGATTTCAATTTGGTTAAATTTAATTCTTTTATTTCTCCATAGAGGGCTTTTATTTCTCCAGCCAGGGTTTCTCTAATATCTTCCATTCCTTTTTCGAGCCTGGCTACCACCTTGATAATCGTCATTCTGAACTCTACATCTGACATATTACCAATGTCTGTATTGATTAGGTCCCTAGCCTTCGGTACTGTCTCTTGTTCTTTTTTTTTTTTTTTTGAGGTGCGTTTTTCTGCCTTGTCATTTTATCCAGATAAGAATATATGAAAAGAGCAAATAAAATACTAAAAGGATGGCAAAGACCCCAGGAAAATGTGCTTTAACCAAATCAGAAGAGACACCAAATGTGGGGGGAAGAAAGGGGGTAAAAGGAAGTTCAGAATAAAAAATTTTAAGAAGAAAACAAAGAAAAAATACAAAAAAGAAAAAATATATACATTAGACTGGTGAGTAGAATAGGATCACCCACTTAATTTTGGGAGTATTTTGGCCTCTTAGAAGAAACTACCTCCCAAAATGTTTAAGAATGAAAAATATATATAAGGGTAAACAGAATGAAGGAATCGAATATAACTATAAAGATGAAAAAAATCTTTTTAATTTCTAAAAAAAGAAGTTGATAAGATAAGTTGGTTGGAAGAATAAAGAAAAAGAGAGTAGAGAGAATTTGCTGAGGCTGGAGACTAGAACAAAGCCCTGTGCTAGATTTAGGGTATATTTTGATCTATTAGAAGAAGTTGTACCCCAGATTTTTTTAGATGAAAAAACCTTATGTGTATATAACAAATAAAGTTAGATACAATGAAGGATAAAATATGACCATAATAATGAAAAAAAGATATTTTTTCATTCAAAAAAGATATTTTTTAAGTGAAAGGTATTGTTAAGATAAACTAGTTACAGAGGAAAGGGTAACAGTTAAAAAAATCAGGAAAAGAAAAAAATAAAATTAAAAAAATTCATTAACTTTGCATGACTAAAGAATCATGGGGAGAAAGCCATCAATTACATGCTTTGCTTTCTCCTCCTCTGGAATACCACTGTTCTCCTTGGTAAGTGAACTTGGTCTTGGCTGGATTTCTTGCTGATCTTCTGGGGGAGGAGTCTGTTGTAGTGATTTGCAAGTGTATTTGCCTGAGGTGAAATTACACCACCCTTACCAGGGGCCGGCTAAGTAATCTGCTAGTGTTCGCTTTCCGGAGCTTTTGTTTCCTGAACACTTTCTGTAGAGTTCCAGAGGATGGGAATGAAAATGGTGGCCCCCCAATCTCTGGCCTGTAGGAGCCAAGAGCTTGGTTCCCCACTCCTTAGTGCATCCTCGGAGAAAAGCACTCAATCACTTCCATCTCCCTGGTCTCTGGGCTGCCCTCCAAGCTCACCCAGCCTGTGACCAAGAGTCTCTGTCTTGGCACACAGTCCCACCTGGAGTCTCTACACCACACAGATCACTGCGCTCTTCCAGGGGGATCACCATGGATCTTGTGTGGTCCCTGTTTATAGAGCAGTGGCCTGTGCCACAGATCACAATTCAAGGTAACCCCGAGTTGAGAGCTCACTCCTCAGCTTTGTCTCTGTAGCTGGCTTCCCTGCTCTAATACCTGTGAGCTCTGCAATACTCAGACAGCCCCAATCCTTCTGTGACCCCGCAGGGCCTGAGGCCACACTGTCCCCACGTGGGCTTTACCCTTGCTTAGCCTCTGGAGCGATGTCCCTCTGTGGGGCAGACTTTTAAAAGTTCTGATTTTATGCTCCATTGCCCCGCCACTTGTTGGGAGCTGGCCCCTCCCCCCCACAGTCTATCTTCCCGTCGCTTTGGATTCACTTCTCCGCTGGTCCTACCTTTCAGGAAGTGGTCGATTTTCTGTTTCTAGAATTGCTGCTCTTCTTCTCTTTGGTCTTCTGTTAGATTTGTAGGTGTTTGGAATGGTTTGATAAGCTATCTAGCTGATCTCCTGCTACCTGATGTCATCTCAGCCTGCTGCTTCTCTGCCATCTTGATTCCTCCCCGCCTTTACTTTTTATTTTATGTTTAAATATTATCACAAGTATATTGGTGACCTATGTCAACCAACAGGTTACAGAAGTCTAAGGCACTAACATCTTGAGAATCAGACATTTTCTAGAACTGTGACAAAATAGCATGGCAGGTTACACCTGAAGATGTACTTCACTGTGGCTTTCAGATTTGCAGAGCTTATCCAAAGTGATAATGTTTTCATCCATTTAGCTTTTTTCCTTGAAACATACTTGTGGGAGCATAGCATAATTTATAGAGAAGCTGAATCACTGTTTTGTACACCTGATACTAATGAAATATTATGTCAATAATACTCAAATTAAAAAATTTAAAATAAAATTCTATGTTGCTTTAGAAATGCTAAAGTACATATAAGGTTGAGAAGATACTGACTAAAAGGAACAAGTAAACTGTGAAGTGCCTGACCAAGTTGCAAGGAAGCCCACATCAGGCTCCTTGCTCGGCAGGGAGCCTGCTTCTCCCTCTGCCTCTGCCTGCCTCTCTGTCTGCCTGTGCTCGCTCTCTCTCTCTCTAACTAATAAATAAAAAAAATTTAAAAAATCATCCCCCAAAATTTCTACTTGCTGAGAGTTTCTCTGATGGGAGATATTTATTCTTACATTAACTTAAAAATCCTTTAAAAGACTCAAAGTTTTAGGAGTTTCTGGGTCGTGCCAGTGTCCAACTCTTGGTTTTGGCTCAGTTTGTGATCTCACGATGGTGTGATTGAGCCCCAGGTGGGGCTGCATGCCCTGTATTGGGATCCTTGCTCAGTGCAAAGTCTGCTTAAGACTCTCTTTCCCTCTCCATCTTCCCCTCTTCCCCCCTTCTCTCTCTAAAATAAAATAAATATATATTTTAAGTTAAGATTCAAAACTTTATAAATTTAGCAACAATTCCATTGACTGGCTCAAGCAAATAATGTATTTTGATGATTTTTATAGACTTAAACTTTAATTCCTTATTTAAACTTTATGTTGAAAATCATTAACTTATAGTCATCTTGACTCTAGGGCAGATTGGTATAGATCTAAACTTGACTCACCTAGTCACAATAGTTAATTAACCAGAAAATCTATCACAAGTTCCGTAATAGTACTTTTATTATCCCTTTGCCTGTATGGAGCCTTCTTTATTGACAGATAGAAGGGCCACAGTAAGATGACCTATTATTCAATAATCTGTGTAGCTATTGTATTTATTATGACCCTTTACATTAGTTTCTAAAATTACAGGAAAAATAGGCATTCTTATTAATAAGCCTAGAACTGATTATATATCCTTATTCTCTTTATATACCCTCTTCTCATAAATGCATAAATCTAACTGTACCCTAATCTTGTCCATGGATTTTAATACCCAGCCTTGAATCATTGTCATTATTTTCCTCTATCAGCACAAAGTCCTGAAATGTTTTTGTTCTGTATTGTTCTCCATCCTTCTTATAGAATCAGTCTTGATTGTATTCACTTGCCTTTTTCCCAGAATTTCTCTTGTATCCTGCTCTCTTCTATTTTTTTTAAAGCATATGGCTCTTTTTATTTGCTTTCTTTTTAAAATGATTTTAAAGTCCAATTAGTTAACCTACTAATTGTAATATCTACTTCTACTATTAGTAATACCTATTACTAACAGTAATAACTACTCTAATATCATTGCTAACAGTAATAACTACTCTAATATCAAATATCATTTCATGATACTCTAATATCATATACAATTTAGGCGTTCAACACTTGCATACAACACCTGGTGCTCAACACAATGAGTTACCTCCTTAATACCCATCACCTAGGGGCACCTGGTTGGCTCAGTGGGTTAAAGCCTCTGCCTTCAGCTCAGGTCATGATCTCAGGGTCCTCAGATCAAGCCCCGCATCAGGCTCTCTGCTCAACAGGGAGCTTGATTCCCCCCTCTCTCTGCCTGCCTCTCTGCCTACTTGTGATCTCTCTCTCTGTCATATAAACAAAAAAAAAGTTCCTTTAAAAAAAAATACCCATCACCTATTTTTTTTAAAGATTTTTATTTATTTATTTGACAGACAGAGATCACAAGCAGGCAGAGAGGCAGGCAGAGAGAGAGGAGGAAGCAGGCTGTCTGCAGAGCGGAGAGCCCGATGTGGGGCTCGATCCCACGACCCTGGGATTATGACCTGAGCCGAAGGCAGCGGCTTTAACCCACTGAGCCACCCAGGTGCCCCCATCACCTATTTAACCCACCTGCGCCCCCCCTTAACTATCAGTTTGTTCTTTATAGTTAAGAGTTTGTTATTTGGTTTGCCTCTCTTTTTTGCCCATGATCACTTGTTTTGTTTTGTTTTTATCTTATGTGGAAACTCAAGTTTATGCAGCCCTGAATGAAATTGCTGGGTTAGGAAAAAGATTTGAGTATAGTGTGAGGTAGGACTAGGTCTTCTCATAACACTGGGGATGTGACATCCTTAGATATTCAGGGACTTCATAACGTTTGTAACCTTGGAAGTCCTTGTGTTCCCTTGTCTCCTTTACTTTGAGTCAAATTCAGTTTTTCTTCTCATACAGGTGTATTCTTACCTGGCAGCCAGCCCCCACAGAAGATTATAGTGATAGCTTGTAATTATTGTGACATTTTGTCAGTGTCAAGAACTCTTGCTAAGTGTTGTTTGTGTGTTTTCTCATTAGGGGAACACAATGAAATCTAGGACATAAGTGACGATTTTATTTTCTTTTGGTCAGTTAAGAAGCTAGAGCTTGAAGAAGTGAAATAACATGGATAGTAAACAATAGATTTTAAACCTCTACCCATTTCAGTCAGCCTAAAAAGTACATTTAACCACTATACTATTTTAACATGAATGGAAAATGCTGAAGGTGAGGTGACAAAGAAAGCTCTTTTTTCTCAGTGCTCATGAAAACATACCTCAAGCATGTTACTAGTCATTAAGATGAAGTATCTGACATAAAAATTTGAAAAAATACATGTTCTTGCACCATTATCTGTTGAATGTGTTTTTATCATTATACACTGTCCTCAATTTGCTATCGCCTACGTACTCTTGTTGTTGAAGGTAGCAGTAGTCGATGATTCAGATAAGCACTTGGCAGGAAATGAGAAATGCACAACATAAACCATCACAGATAATGTAATTGTGAGTAAAAATTTAAAAGCAAAACACCCTTTTTAATAGTTTTTTTCTGAGTCAACTACTCTAGAACAATTATGAGAAATCAGTATCACTCACTATACACTGAGTAAGATAAATTTGCTGTGTTTTTCCTTTTTAGTGTCTTTTGATCTTTTTTAAAAAAATTTTCCAGCCCTACTCATAATAATAAGTAAGATAACGTTGCCATATTTCGAGTTACTTCTTCCTTTTTGCCATTTTTGATCTGTTTTGTTTTTCTTCACATATTTATGTGTATGAATAAGCTGACACTGCCATTTTTTCAGCTGCTGCCTTTTTGTCCTTTCTATCTGCTTTTCTTTTGAGTTAAAATTCACAGAAATACAGAGGAAAGAAATAATAATTTGGAATATATTGTGAAACATGGAAATGTGGAGAATTGTGTACTTTATTCCACTTTATTCCATAATAGATTTAAGATGACTCTCAGAAATACATGAGGAATACTAACAATAGCAGAATAACAACAGAGTCAGAACACACTATGGAAAATGCAGTGAAGAGAGACAAAAAGTTAGAAAATAGGAGGGGGAGAGCAAAAAACATAGAAAATAAAATATAAAGATCTAATATATATTTATTTGAAGTTCAAGAGGTATAGGAGGAAAGGTATGAGGAAGAGGTAATAGTTAAAGAGACAATGGCTGTTGAATTCCTAACAATGATGGGAGATATCAGTATGCAAATTTCGAGGCTAAACATACAGAGCAAAACAAATAAAAAGAAATCCACACCTAGAAATATAATTTGGGATTGCTGAAAACAAAAAGTAAAGAAGAAAAAAAAAATCTCACAATCAGAAGTAAGATGGGGCTCCTTCAAATGAGTCAATGTAACATTAAAGGTGAATTTCACTGTTGACTCAGGTCATCTGCTTTAGAGTGACAGGAAACATGTTAGGAAAAAGAAGTTCCCTCAGCATGGGCTGATTGCTATATTTCAGTTGCTGTAATATGAGTTCCATAGTTAGAACGAATTCTGTGTGGAACAGAGACATTTTGTAGGGCTTTGGATGCCAGTCTTGACAGAAATAATGTGGGCAGGAGGGCAAATCCTTCCCAGGAAAAATATTCACCCCAATGAGAGCAATGTACCGCTCCCCCTTTTTATGATGACAATGATCTAATGTAATTAATCTGCCACTGGTAACTGACTGGTTCCCTTAATGAATGATGCTATATCAAGGGTTTATTGTTGATCTCTGGCATTGGCAGCCAGTCAGTGTGGCTCTAGCCAGATCAGCCTTAGTGAATGGAAATTCATTTGATGAGTCCACTCATAACTTCTAACCCTGCTTGCATGGACAATTTATTCATAAACTCACTTATTAAGTACAAGCGTGGCTGGGGAATGAGGCTGATTTATATATACAAAACAGATCATCTTGTCCACCTGATTATTAAGATTCATCTTTGCTAAAATTACTATTTGGTGAGTATTTACATGGGACAAATATCTTTACTTTACATGGGACAAATATCTGTACTCATTTGGAAAGTTTCTTCCACATGCCGTAACTGTCCATGTCAGGAAATTCCATATAATCCAGAACCATCTATAACCTGTCCTGAAGTTTTTTTCCCCTCAGACCACAGAGCCCCTCGTGAAGCTATAGGTGTGGATATAGAGAGGGGAGACAAGTAGCAGGAATAGAATCTGGAAATATAAATTCCTGAGTATATAATTTTCTTTTTTCAAGTTCTCACAAGCATTTAGGAATCATCAACCAACCCTACTATTGTTCTTATATCCACTGATGGAGGGTGCCTGGGTGGCTCAGTTTTGGCTGAGGCTGGTTTTGGCTGAGGCTGGTTTTGGCTCAGGTCATGATCTTGGGGTCCTGAGATCAAGCTCCATGTCAGGCTTTGTGCTGGGCTCAGAGTCTGCTTGAAATTCTCTCCCTCTCTCTCTCTCTGCCCCCACCCCCCAGCTTTACCTCTCTCTCAATATAAATTTTTAAAAATATCTGATGGGAACAATAATTCAGTCATCCACAGCTGTAATTGATAGTCATTTGATCATAGGCAAATGTAGGTAATAATTTAAGTCACTATTTTTTTTAATATTCATTGCAATAGCATCTTTTAATCTTTTTTTTTATTGTCATGTTAGTCACCATACACTACATCATTACTTTTTGATGTAGTGTTCTATTTTACTACTGCAAGCAAAGGACTGTTAGTATTCCATTTACCACTGGCAATAGGATCATTAATGCCTATAGATCCATGTGGTAACATTCCTACAATTTCTTTCCTTATGTGGCTTTGAGTTAGAGTTGGCCAACTGAGAATTTTGCACAAAATTTGGAAGACAGAAGTGAAGCAGCAGTCGTTACTTTCTGAGGGTCATCCAGTCTGGCAGCTAGAAGTGCCAGACTCTCTGAATTCTCTTGCCAGCTCCAAATTGTATAATTACGACAGTTCTTTAGGAAGTTGTACTCAGCTACTTAATGAGATTTCCCTGACCCACTAATAGAGTTTTGGGGACTCTTATTTTTCCAATCTCCTCTATTGCCTTGGGGAATAAATCACTTATTCTTTAATACTTATAGTGCTTTTGTTTTGTGATTGAAACTTCACTAACAGAGAAAAGGTAAAACTGAGAAATATGAATGAGTAAAGGGATATCACTGCAGAAATTTAAAAGGATAACAAGGAAATTATATAAACAACTTTTCAACCAAAATATTTCAAAACTAAAATGAGTTGGACATATTTATTGAGAAACAGCTACCAAAATTGACACAATATGAATTATATAACTTAAATAGCTATATACCTATTTTCGAAAAATTGAATTCAGTGAAGAAAAAAGAAAGGAATTAAATTTAAGACCAATAATCTTACTCAGAAGTAACTTTCCAGGCTCAGATAGATTTACTGGTGAATTCTATCAGTAACAATTTTATACAAATGTTAAAGGAAAAATAATAAGCTTATACAAATATAAAGGGAGAAATAGTAACAATTTAAACAAACTCTCAGAAGATAAAGAAGACTGCAGGACATGCATATTTTATTTTAATATCAATTATTAATAATACATATACACATATATGTACATGTGTGTAACTATCGATCTACCTATATGTATGAAACAATCACAGCTTTACAGAATAGAAAAGAGAAAAAAATAATTTCTTTCCTTGTATTATTTCTGAGTAAGAGGCAGACCCAATCCGTCATTGACACTTCAGTCTGCCAAACAAGAATTTTGGCAGTTAAAGAAGACCCCATGCAAGCAGAGGCAATTGATGCTGAAATGTTGATGCTGAAGTAGAAGTGCATTTACACAATGAGAATAGGGAAGAATATGTTTTGTGGCTAGATAATCCACCTGAATTCTCTTCATACTGTCTTGCTTAATTTTGATGGTAAATGAACAGGTGCAGTAGCCATAGCCTGAGAAAAGTCTTAAGACCAGAAGCTTAGACACTTCAATTAATAAGATGGATAAAGTGAACAGAAACTTTTTCAGAAGACTCAAAGGAAGAGTATTTGAAACATAAATGCAATAAATTTTGACTAATGAAAGTAAGTGCTATTTGTTTCAGATAATAAGCAAATGGAAATATCTTACAGACAGGAAATATTCATCTACTAAAATGTCTTAAATAATTTAGAAACAGAAGACCCTTCTTAAAAGAATCAAGTCTACACCTTGTGAAAAATTGTCATTGGACAGACACATGTAGTAGAATGAAGCTGGACCATTTTCTTATACCATACACAAAGATAAACTCAAAATGGATGAAAAACCTAAATGTGAGAGAGGAATCCATCAAAATCTTAGAGGAGAACACAGGCAGCAACCTTTTCAACCTTGGCAGCAGCAAATTCTTGCTAGACATGTCTCCAAAGGCAAAGGAAACAAAAGCAAAAATGAACTATTGGGACTTCATCAAGATAGAAAGCTTCTGCACAGCAAAGGAAACTACTGGGTATTTTCCTCAAAGATATAAGGATACAAAGGATACAAAGATACTCCTTTCTTCCTACTCTTTGATAGTCTTTTTTTTTTTAATTTTTAAAGATTTTATTTATTAGAGAGAGAGAGAGAGAGCGAGCACAGGCAGACAGAGAGGCAGGCAGAGGGAGAAGCAGGCTCCCTGCCGAGCAAGGAGCCTGATGCGGGACTCGATCCCAGGACGCTGGGATCATGACCTGAGCCGAAGGCAGCCGCTTAACCAACTGAGCCACCCAGGCATCCCTAAAATATCGTATTTTTAATAAGATTTTTATTTTTAGACTTCATGTCTTCAATTTCTTGCTTGTGCAGTTAACCAAATGAATTATCTTGGAGTTTATTCATGTTATTATTTGCTTGTTTGAATGCCTCTGACTTGCCTGTAAACCTGTCTGTAATATTAGACCCGGAATCTCAGTGTCCTCTCATCACCTCACCCCTACACCATCCCAGACTCTGCCTAGGCTTCACTAAGATCTTTTGCTCATTCTGGTCTCAAGACCTCAGATTCCATCTCCATATCTCTATAAGTATCTAATTCTTATCCATCCTCTAGAGCACAACTGAGGATTCATTCCTCATCTTTTCTGACCATAGCAGTACATGTTTATTTTGCCTTTCTCTCAAACTGTATCACTTAGATTATTGCTCTGTGTCTGGGAAGTCATTTAAATGGAGTACCTAGTACTTATTAAAAGAGTAATACCCAGTCTTTGAACACAAGAAGCTTATAGTCTGTAAGTTTTTAAGTAAAGCACCAATTTTCCAACATTCCTGGATAAAACCTGGATTTCAATGTCCACTTATAGAGAGATAACCTGAAAAAATATTAAATTAACATATCAGAGTGCGATCAACATAATTCACAGCTTCAACTTATTTATATGAAGTTGAAGTATTGAGGTTTGAACTTTTTAAATAATCCAACAAACCCACCTCATCTTAAATTTCACTTTTCTTTTCCACAGTGTTTTGTTTGCAGTTCTTTTTCTCATTCTGCCCAAACTGAAATGGCAGCCAGATGGCCAAATAAGATGAGGCACTTAAGGGTAATCAACAACAACAATAACAACAACAACTAGCATTTCTCAGACTGGATTGTGATCAATGCAATGAATGGTCAGTGGCAATATACATAATACCCATAGTCCATCCTGGAATTTATGAGCTTTTGTATCACAATCATCAACTTTTCCCCCAACACTTGAATATCAGTTAAATTAAAAAAGATGTCTAAATTTCTAAGAGTTTATTAATGTTAAACATTTAGAACTGTACCATTTAGTGGGTTGAAAATTGAGTATCATCATCATCATCATCATAACGATAATTAGCTAGTATTACTGTGTACTCACCATATTCCAGGCATTGTTTTAAGTGATTACTTTTATTACCTCATACAATCATCTCAATGGATTTATGACCTAGGTATCATCATTATCGCCATCATCATCATTATCATTGTCCCCATCTTAAAGATGAGGATACTGAGGTCGGAGATGTTAAATTATTTGCCTAAGGACACACAGCTAGTAATAGCAAAGTCGGAATTTAAAATCAGAATTTTATATATTTCATATATTCGAAAATGACACATCTGATAAAGGGCTTGTATCCAAAATATGTGAAGAACTTACAGAACTCAACAGCTAAAAAAACAAACAAACAAAAACCAATTTAAAAATGGGCAGAAGACATAACCAGACATTTCTCTAAAGAAGACATATAGGTGGCCAATAGACACATGGAAAGATACTTATCATCATTTATCATCAGGGGAATACAAATCCAAACTACAATGAGATATTATCTCACACCTGTCAGAATGATTAACATAAAAAACACAAGAAACACAAAAACACAAGAAACAACAGGTATTGACAAGGATGCAGAGGAAAAGGAGCACTTGCACTGTTAGTGGGAAGCAATCTGGTACAGCCACTGTGGAAAACAGTATGGAGGTTCCTCAAAAAGTTAAAAATAGAACTATCCTATGATCCAGCCATAGCACCACTGGGTATTTACCCAAAGAATACAAAAATACTAATTCAAAAGGATACATGCACTCTTATGTTTATAGCAACACAACAGCCATGATATGGAGGCAGCCCAAGTGTCCATCAATTAATGAATGAATAAAAAAGATTTATATATATATGTATATGCATATACATATATATGATACATATATATCATATATATGATATATATAAAAAACATTCCATTTAATATATATATGTATATTTATATGAATATATGTGAACATATGAATATACATATATATGTAATGGAATGCTTTTTGGCCATAAAAAAGAATGAAATCTTGCTATTTGCAGCAATATGGGTGGATCTAGAGGGTATAATGAATGCTAAGTGAGATAAGCCAGTCAGAGAAAGACAAACACCATATGATTTCATTCATATGTAAAATTTAAGAAACAAAAAAAATGAACAAAGGGAAAAAGAGAGACAAACCAAGAAAGAGACTTTTTTTTAGATTGATTTATTTGAGAGAGAGAGAGTGCATAAGTGGGGTGTGGGGCAGAGGGAGAGGGGAGCAGACTCCCCACTGAGTGTGGAGCCTAATGTGGGCTCTATGTCAGGACTTGATATCTTGACCTGACCTGAAACCAAAAGTTGGTCACTTAACTGACTGAGCCACCAAGGTGCCCCCAACAGACTCTTAACTACAGAGAAAGCACTGATGGTTATCAGAGAGGAGGTGGGTGGGTGGGAAGGTGGGTTAAATAGTTGATGAAGATTAGGAAGTACACTTTTGAAGAGCACAGGATGATGTACGGAGGTGCTGAGTCACTGTAGTGTACACCTGAAACTAATATTACACTGTATGTTGACTAACTGGAATTTAAACAAAAACTTAAAGAAAACAAGTGAAAAAAACACACCAAATCAGACATTTTAATATATGGAATCAGGAGCCTTAATACTCTAGCAGAATTCATGATAAATATTGCTTTAGTAAAAATCTTCATTTTTTAAATTCTATTATATTCATTGTTAGTTGTTATAGTGTTTGCCTCTTAAGATTAGTTTTTGCCTTTGTCTTCACTGGGGAAAAGTTGGAGCCAGACACTTGTCTTCTTACATGGCAAGTTGAATTGCCCCATTGCTTAAAGATATATTTTTGTTGGGGGATAGAGTTGTAATTAATGTTTAAAATTAGGTTTATTAAGGGAAAAGGAAGTAATAATCATTTATAGATCTTTAATGTTATCTTGGACAAATGAGAGTTAAAATTCTGAGACTACAGGTATATGAACTGAATTTCATAACTTCGATTAAAATTCATCTAGTGGAGTTACTTCATTCTTCTATCGCTCTTATGGACCAATTTTAAGTTCCTTCCAGCTCTTTGAAAGGGCCCAAATAACGGAGAGATCAACCAATAATTTCAACAAATTCTAGTCAGATTTACTTGGCTGGTATTAAAAAAAAGTCGAAATGACTTCTCTTTCATAAACAGGTAAAATAATGCATTTTATACTGCATCCTATTAAGCAATGATACATTCAACTTTGGCTCAATTCTATACTTCTACCGGTTACATACAAAGAACAGTGAAGGTCTCTGGGATGATAAAACCATGAGACTGAAAGTGCCTCCCTGCCAAGATTGGAGGGAAATCACCTCACATTTGAATGTTGTAAGCAAAAAAAATTAACTTCTAATAAACCATACCACTGAATAAAATAATAATTAAAAAATAGGAGTAGGGAAAATTAAGTGAAAAACAATATAAATGAGCCAAAATATTCCAACATTCCCAAGGAAAAGTCAATAGGAACTGTTATAAATACATCAAGCAATGGAGGCATACATGTATAAGGTAGGAATTTGATGACAATCACCAGAAAAACAAAGAAACTAGAAACATGTCCTTGCAACAACCGCACTATCTCCGTGATCTGAATTTCAACACCTTACTCTCTAACTGCCACATCCTAACTCTTTAGCTCACTTCCTTCTAGTAGCTTCACTCTGGTGATTCTTTGAGAATCCCTGTATTAATCAGATGTAAGACAATGGAAAGTTTTGTAATGATCCCGTGCATGTGATGTGTGCAGCAATTAGAATGAATCATTCAGGAGTGGTGTTATTTTCTATGTGTCAAGTTTGAAATTTCTGGAAATTCTTTCTCTCTATATATGTTAATATAACTTAAAAAAAAGTGGAGTTGTTAGGAAAGTGTTATAAAGCAGATATAAAATATATTAATAAATTTGGTTCAACTTAAGGATACAGGTATTACATACATGTACAGGCACACAATTAACTGTTGGATTTTTATTGCTTTTATCACTCCTTAAGTGATTTCATCTATGTTCTTTCAAAATATAGGTATTTCAGATATTTATCACATGTTTTTATTTTAAGAAAATATCTGAAGCCATATCATTCCATTCCTGAAATGATTAAAAGTAGATACCGCTTGAAAGCAGGACTGAGGACTGATAACGTGGCAGGAGATGAAAGAGGGATTTTTTTTTATATAAGTTTTGTGCCAAACTACATTTCTGTCATTTGTTACATGTGTGATCATAGACAAATTATTTAATATCTCTTAACTATAGCTTCCTCTGTGTAATATTGAAAATATAGTAACAGCCTTGTATTTCTCCAAAATATAGTATGTTTTAGGCATATGGGGAATAAAATAAACCCATTCAAGTTAGAAAAATATGTATTTCAAAAGTCTAAGCAGAATGGTAATGCCCCATATGATGAATCACATTTTATAGTCCTATAATATATATGCATACAAAATCATTGATATATATGTACAAATTACATATAATCATAAAACATCATCTACATTCATATACTCTTAAATAGTTTTCACTACTCTTTAGTAATCTTACTCTATTTAAAAACCACTTTGTCTATAACTAGAGGAAGTCTTTTAATTCCTATTTTTAAAAAATTGAATCTTTAAAGGGGAAGCTTACTACTTTCCTAAAGTCATGTTTTAATTATGAATAATAGAAACAAAATTGGAACCATGATTTCTTGATTTCTAATTCAGCACTTTTTATAAAGTTTGGTTTTTATTATTAGTAGTAGTAATTATGATTTCAGTTTGGCTTTTGCCCAAAAGATAAATATCACTATGGTATTGCAATTGAAACCATGATAGTGTATGAAACCACCCAGCTTTCATACATATTCATATTAATTAATATGTACATATTAAATGTACAAGAAAGAAGGCTTGAATCATGATCCTCAGGAAGACCAGCATTTAAAGAAAAGGTGGAACAGTATGCAAATGGAGAAGAAATGACCAAAGAAAGAGGAAGCAAACCAAGGAAGTGAATGTAATGTCATAGAGGACAAAATACAGGAATCCTTTTCTTTTTTTCTTTTCTTTCTTTTTCTTTTTTTTTTTTCTTTGTTTAAGAAAGAGAGAGCATGTGCACAGGGAATTGGTGGCAGGGAGGGACCAGGAAGGGGGAAACAGAAAGAGAGAATCTTAAGCTGGCTCTACACTCAGTGCAGAGCCTGACATGGGGCTCAGTCTCACAACCCTGAGATCATGACTGCCAAAATCAAGAGTTAGACACTTAATTGACTGAGCCACCAGGTGACCCAGGAATCTTTCATTAAAAAATAAAGTGGTCTAAAGGGTTCAATCACATTAAAAGAAAATGTACATTGGATTTAGGAATGAAGAAGTTGCTGGTGTTTTGGGCAAGAGAAATTTCAGTGGGGTGATAGGAACAGAAGATAAACTGTCATGAAATGAAGAGTGATCTGAAGGGGAGGTGGAATCATTATTGATAAGAATTTTGTTTTCAAGGGGCTCCTGGGTGGCTTAGTAGGTTAAGCATCTGCCTTCGGCTCAGGTCTTGATCCCAGGGTCCTGGGATGGAGTCCAGCACTGGGCTCCCTGTTCAGAGGGGAGCCTGCTTCTCTCTCTCCCTCTGTTCCCCACCCTTGTGCACACTCTTCCTCTCTCTGTCTCAAAAAAAATTTTTATTTTTGAAAAAAAGAATTTCATTTGCAAAGAAAGGAGAATGATGGGGAGTTAGGGAAGCGTATAAGGCCATGGAGAAATTTGTTTTTGTATTTTGTTTAAATGGTAGAAACTTAAATTTGAATATCAGAACAAACCAATGAAGATGAGAAATTGGAAGATACAGGGGAAAAAAAGTAACAGTGTAAACGGAGGTGTCTAACTCAGGGGACATCCAGAATATATTCAGAGTTTACCTTATATAGATAGGTGATACAATTTCCACAAGCAGGAGAGAAGAAAGGATGGTATGGATGTTAAATGTGTAGATTTTGTGGGGGAAAGAGTTTGTGTAAGATGGATTTTATTAATTTTGAGAAATATTTGGGAAGTGTACAGGGATTAAAGATTTGAATCAAACGTAGACCACAGAAAGTAGAAACAACAACAACAATAATTAATAATTGATAAAACCTTTTAGGTTTCTTTTAGCATCAAGCATTGAACTATAATTGGGGAAATATAAATTAATATATAGGGTCACTTAAAACTATATAGTTTTGTAATTTTCTCCAGTAGCAATGAACAAATGAGTAGTTGGTATAGGATCAAAATCTTAAAAAAAGGAAAAAGAAAAAAACACACCCATTGACATGTACCAACACAATAAATTGGAAGGCTTTCAAAAATACTTTTATCACTCCTGATACTGAAAGTTCATCTAAGCAGCAGGTTTACTCATGTTAGATATGCTCCACACTCTCCGAATTTCATTTATATAACCATTCTGAACCACTGAACTGGAAACTTAAATCTATAGTAGCCAAATTGGTTCCAACATCACATGAAAACCTATGAAAAGAAAACCTGTCTTTTCTTCATAATAAGATATGAATTCTGTAAGTGCCCTGATAAAATTCCTACAGCCTACTTTGTTTTGCAGATCGGGAAGTTGTGAAGGCCACGAGCTACACTGATGACCTGGTTTTACTCCTTAATGTTTTAAATATTTCAGGTTCTTGATATATGCCAGAGTGCTCTGAAAATTTGACTTAAAGCAAACACGAATGCTGTTTTCAGAATTTAACACAGCATTTGACACCATTTTAGCATTTTCAAGTTTTGACACAGTTGATCACTCCCTTTTTGCATCTTGTTCTTTCACGTGCCTTCTCAAGTAATAACCTGTTCTGGATTTCCCCCTTAATTCCTGCTCTTTTTCCTTCCTGTTTGATTCTGCTTCTCCTCCTGTCTTCTAAATTCAGAGATTCCTCTCTACATTTAATCCCTAAGTGAACTCACCCAATCTTATGTCTATAAATACTATTTGTTGATTACTTCCCAATTTATGCCATTAACCTAGACTTTCTTTCGAGCTCCAGATTTATGTATCCAGTTATCTACTTAACGTCTTTATACATATTATCTAATAGACACCTAAAGCTTAACCAAAACTAGCTCTTGATTCCTACCTTCTACCACCACCACTCAAAGTAACTTTAACCACAGATTTCCTCATCTCAGTAAATAGCAATTTTATTTTTCCAGGTTTTTTAGACCAGAGGTTCTTGAGAGTGGTTGGGGCGCCTGGGTGACTCAGTGGGCTCAAGCCTCTGCCTTCGGCTCAGGTCATGATCCCAGGGTCCTGGGATTGAGCCCTACATCTGGCTCTCTGCTCAGCAGGGAGTCTGCTTCCCCCTCTCTCTGCCTGCCTCTCTGCCTACTTGTGATCTCTGTCAAATAAATAAATAAAATCTTAAAAAAAAAGACTCTGTGCTTTGTCTCCCACCCTTATCTCATATTCTGTTAACTAGGCCCATTTCATACTCATTCACTTCTCACCACCTCCACTGTTACCACTCAAGCTCAAATCTAAGAAGTCTTTCTAATTTTTGTTGTTAAAAAGAAAGCTACAGTCAGATATTCTTGGACAAGTCTCTGTCTACATTATGCTGATGTTTCTCTAGGGTGGATAACTAGTACGGCAAATACTTTACACTTAGTCATAAGGAATGGGTGTTTTATTTACAGATGTGGTATGTTTGCCCTTTGGAAGATTCGTACCAATTTACAAATCCTCCAGGGAAATGTTGAACTCACTTCCTGTGTCTTTTGGGATGGGTACAAGCAGAATAGGGGTTGGGAAGGATGTCAGACTAGAAGATTTGGTAGGAGTGGAACAGAAACCTGGCATTATTTCAGATCAAAGACCATTGTTCAGCAAGTAAAAAGTCCTGGTTATAAAAAATAAAGTTCCCATTGTGAGAAATGGAGAAAGGATCTATTTCCAGGTGGTTTCAATCAGAGGTATCTCTAGGATCTACTTAAATTTTGGAGGTACTTGGATATGCATTGTTTATTTTTTCACCTATGTTGGATGTTGTAGGTTAAAAAGATAGCTCAGAAATTATTTGTTCCTTCGCTTATCTTTCATTCTACTGTTAAGTTTCATGGGCAAATTGAATGTGAAGGTTTTTTCTGGGCATAAGTTTAAAAGTATTGGCAGTACATTGCCAAGCTATCTATCAGTAAGGGGAAAAGGGTTTTAGAAGTAATTTAGTATAGAATAAATGACATCATCAATAGTCATCCTCCTGACCATAAATGTATAACTTACTTATGTTAATTGTTCCCACACAGAGGTAATATTGCCAATCATCTCAACCCCTAAGGTATTTATTTAGTGTTGTAAGGGACTTAATATAGTAGGCAATTATATGTAGGAATATACTCTGAAAAGTTCTGGCTCAGAAGTAAGAATGTATCCATGTAGTGAACATATTCATGCTAGTAAGGGGAAATGTTTATGGTGAACATAGAGTACCTTAGATATTTCTCTTAGGAAAATATTATTAATCAGAGAGTAAGCCTCATCAGAAGTGGGGAAATCAAAGTATCAAATGCTTCTATCAGATTGAAATAAAGATGACTGCAGGCACAGGGCCCATACACTAAGCTGAGAGTCAAAGTAGGCCATCACACCATTAACACAATATATTCCTTTCTTCCTTCAGATTCAACAAATAGAAATTTTCAGAACAGATTCCAAAATGAGTAGAGGAGAGAAAATGAGAGATGGCCAGGAAGTGGGTGGAGGGTGTGGGTGGGAATAAAAAGAACAGTTTGGGTTTTTCCAAGTTTCATACATTCCAAATATTATATTATATTGTATTATATCATATCATATCCAATATTACATTATATGTTGTGGGTGTGGATTTCCATTTGGGGCGCCTGGGTGGCTCAGTGGGTTAAGCCTCTGCCTTCGGCTCAGCTCAGGTCATGATCTCAGGGTCCTGGGATCGAGCCTCATATCAGACTCTCTGCTCTGCAGGGAGTCTGCTTCCCCCCTCTCTCTCTGCCTGCCTCTCTGCCTACTTGTGATTCCTCTCTCTCTGTCAAATAAATAATTTTTAAAATCCTTAAAAAATATGAAGACTGCAAAGAACAGACTATAGTTTGCCTAAGGAGAAGTAACTAGACCACTCATTTAGTTCTGCATTAGGTTGGAACTTAGTTGTGATAAAATAACTTAGAAACTACTGCAAGTCTGAGCCAGACTGAAATCAAGTGGTAGAAAGGGAACCATGTGCTCAATATACAACTGTCTTCAGGTACATGAGTTCCAAACAAGTCCTGGGCCATTTTATAAAGAATGATGTCCCCGATAAATCAAAATAAAACTCACCTGAATCTAACCAAATGTAGGTGATTCTCCAGAAGTCTTATGGTCCCAAAGTTAGGGAGTCCTCTTAGCTTCATGAGCCCATTCTTAGAGCAATACAGATCCCTAGCCATGATTCATTGGATTAACCCAGGGAATTACAAACAGGATAGTGCCAAAGGTCTTCCAGAAGAGAAAACGGAAGTGCATAAGAGTAAAAAGTATTGATTGCTTCTGGTAGCAAAATGGACACCATTTCAAATACTGCCTCACAGAGTATCTGGAATACTACACCAAATGAACAACTGCCATTTATTTTTTCCTAGCATTGCGAGTGTTCTCTTTACACCAGCTTTATACCAGCTTCCCTTTCTACAGTACAGCTTTCACTTTAGTTTTTAGTTTTTCACTTTAGCTTCCTCGTGGAGACTAGTTTCTTCTCCTAGCACCAGCAGGAATCACTGAGAGAACCCTGGAAGAGATACAAATCAATCAATTAGAACTGACTTAAAAAACTATATGGCCAAAGTAGCATTAATAGTGGTTGATTTTTCTGGACAAGTGGACTTCATTCAGAGATATCATAGTCTGGGCTTTTTTTTTCATTATTTTTTTAATTTTAATTTTAATTTTTATTTAAACATATAATGTGACCCCACCACCCTCTCCCAACACCTCTCCCTCCACACTCCTCAGTTTTTTTTTATGACATTAAGAGTCTCTTTTGGTTTGTCTCCCTCCTGATCCCATCTTGTGTCATTTATTCTTTTCCTACCCCCTTAACCCCCACCCCCATTGCATCTCCACTTTCTCATATCAGGGAGATCATATGATAGTTGTCCGGGCTTTTGACAAGCATGATGAATCTTACCCACCTTTGTGTTCCCACAGCAACTATTCAAAACTGGTGTGCCATTTTTCATAATTCACCTTATTTCCTCCTTTTATTTTTATTTTTATTTATTTATTTATTTTTAGATTTTATTTATTTGATAGGGAGAGACATAGTGAGAGAGGGAACACAGGCAGGAGGAGTGGAAAAGTCAGAAGCAGGCTTCCCACTGAGCAGGGAGCCCGATGTGGGGCTCGATCCCAGGACCCTGGGATCATGACCTGAGCCAAAGGCAGACGCTTAACGACTGAGCCACCCAGGTGCCCCTCCTTTTATTTTTTTAAATCTGAGTCTTTCTCTCAGATTAAAGTCTTTCTGTCAGATTAAATTATAAGCCATGCCTGATTCATCTTTGAATACAATGTAGAACTCATATTGAGTCTTTCTTTCTTTCTTTCTTTTTTTTTTTAAACATTTTGTTTATTTATTTGAGAGGGAGAGATCACAAGGCAGAGAGTCAGGCAGAGAGGGTGGATGCAGGCTCCCTGCCGAGCAGAGAGCCCCATGTGGGGCTTGATCCCAGGACCTTGAGATCATGATCTGAGCCGAAGGCAGAGGCTTAACCCACTGAGCCACCCAGGCACCCCAAGTCTTTCTCAGAGATAATGCAGTAACCCCACAACTGGGTATTCAGATATCCTGGGGTTTTTGTCCTGGTCCTTTATCTAACAAGCCAGTCATTATTGGGCGGATATCTGCACTGCTTCATACCACATATTCTTTTTTTTAAATATTTTTTAAAAGATTTTACTTATTTATTTGATAGAGAGATCACAAGTAGGCAGAGAGGCAGGCAGAGAGAGAGGGGGAAGCAGGCTCCCCGCTGAGCAGAGAGCTTGATGCCGGCTCTCTGCTTTTTCTTTTTATTCTTTTTACCTGTAAAATGAATATTTTTGTTTTACCTGTAAAATGAAGAGGTTGGACTACATAATTTAAATTTTTTCTTTGAACTCTGCATTCTTATATTTAATTCCCCAAAAATAAGGGTTTTGCACCAATTGGTGCTTCACTATGCATTAGCTAACAGTAATTTGCCTGCATCCATATGTCCTTTCTGCTCCTTCAATTTAATAGAAAATGCTAGCTAAAAATAGAAAGAGAAATATCATTTAAATAAGTATGGATCATAAAACATTTATTTAGAAAAAAAAGGTGAGACTTTGAAGAAGACAGAGAAAAATCTCATCTAATGTCTTCATGCTACAGATGTGGAAACCGAGCCAAGGGGAAAAATGTAAAATGTGTGGGATTATGCCCCAAGAGGACCCAGCAGAACTTACTTTCCACCCACTACTTGTTTCATCATCTATTTGTGGCATCTATTTGTAGGCAGCTATTTGTAGCATTTTGTGGCATCTATTTGTGGCAGCAAGGTCTTTAAAGGAATTTGCAAGCAAAGAGTAGCCTATCAAGAGTTACTTTTTTTTTTTTTTTTTTGGTCTTACTAGACTTGACTGCTCCTGCTAAGTAATCCAAAACTGTTTATTTCCATCATATTCTTTCTCACTAGTTCCCTGGTATACACTTGGTTAGAGATGTGGTTATTTTAGTGGCAGCCTGGATGCCAATAATTTGGCTGCCAGCAGATCATTTGTAAGAACCTCTTTGGGGAGAGTCTAGTTCTTTCTTCTCTGGAATCAGGATGGAGCATGACTTCTTGGCAGGAGAATTAACTCAGGTGTGGTGCTGCAAGCTGAAACCTGGTATGCTTTGGGCCCATTTGGAACTCTATCTTGGTGAGAAAAGGCTTCAATACAACCTTGGGGAGTGCTCAGAGTCAGATGCATCACCTTGCTCTCTACTTCACTTCCTCCTTGCTGGAGAATGCCATGGTTAGAGCATTGGTAGAGTGAAAAGAATCTTGAGGACAATGATGAAGGAGCTGCTGTATTATCCCTTTGGTGGGGCTGGGTATATGATGATTTGTGGCTCTTATCTTTTGTTCCAAATGGATTTGGATGGAACATTTGGCTATGAGAACTCAGAAGCTATAATGAACATGCTTTTTAACCTAAAAGCTCTGTGTGTGTGTGATAACTTTCTGACATTTTACGTTTATTACTTCTTCTAATCATAACAAGTCTTATTAGCTGGCACTTCTATACCTCATGATGGAGGGAATTGAAAGAAACCTATGTCCATTTTCAGGGAAATGGCTGAGTAATATGTGATAGACACATACCATAGGACAAAAAATGAACTTGACACATACATTAATTCTATAGGGAGATCCCCAAAACAAAGTAAACAAAAATGAGAATAAGTTTATAGCATAGTACCACCTATGTAAAATAAATACTGTGATTACAAATACTATATCCAAAGATACATGCATATTGAAAACCAAATATCAAACCCATTAGAGGGAATGCCTAATGGGAGAAGTGGCTGGCGTGAGAAGTGGAATTGAAAGTAACAAAATAATAATAAATAGAAAAGCCTTGAATGGAATGATAATGATAGTGTACAATAAACTGAGGGCTAAATTGAGCTCAATTCTCTGCAAATTAAAAAAAAGTTAAAATGCTGTGTATTATATAATTAAAATAATACATGAATGCAGATAAAGTTGTACATAAAAAGAATTTACAGCCTTAAATTTAATGGTAGTAAGTAATGTTTAAAATTAATAATATCCTGCTCAAGAAGTTAGAAAAAGAAAAAAATATACCAAAAGAATAAAAAGGAATAAAAATAAGCAGCATAAAGTAGAGTATATATAGACTAGACTGTAAACAAAGCCAAAAGCTGGTTCTTTGATAAAGACTAAAAAATTAACAGATATTTCACACTATGGACCAAGAAAAATTTTAAAAAAAGCACAAAAAACAGTAATAGAAATGAAGATGGAATATAACTACAGATTTGAAGATTTTTACAAGTAAATAGAGGATAATATGAAAATATAAAATGAAAATTTGTCCCATGCCTGCCCCTCAGCCCTTTTTCCTTTCCTCCAGCTTCTATAGGATTACAGTCTCCAATAAACCAGATGCTTTGTGAGGCTTCTGATCTTTAGAGAGGTTAGGCTAAAGCAAAGATTAATACAGAATCTTGAAGGCATAGAAAAATTGGTTCAACTGTCTGTTTTGTTCAAATATTTAGTTTAAATCTTGTGAAGTAGAAAGGACAAAATATTTCAAATTAACAAGGCTAGATGATGAGTATAATGGCGTTAATTATATATATAATATATAAATTATATATATTATATATTATATTATTATATATTATTAGATATTATATATAATATATATATAAATTATATATAAATTGTTATATATAAATTATATATACATATATATATATATTTTTTATTCTAGGACTGGTAAGGTTACCTAAGTGCGATTTTTTAAAAGTAAGTTTCTCCAACCTTTCTGATGGCTGAGTAATATGTGGAACATAAGGAATAGCATAGAGGACATTAGG
The DNA here is from genome assembly GCA_003697995.1 of Taxidea taxus jeffersonii. NCBI lineage: Eukaryota > Metazoa > Chordata > Mammalia > Carnivora > Mustelidae > Taxidea > Taxidea taxus. Next base: position 42,639 of record RCUC01143771.1, on the reverse strand, counting down.
AGAAGGAAGGGAAAATGAAGGGGGTAAAATCAGAGGGGGAGACAAACCATGAGAAACTATGGACTCCAAGAAACAAATGAGGGTTTCAGAGGGGAGGATGGTGGAGGAAAGTGTTAGCGGGGGAATGATTATTAAGGAGGACATGGATTACATGGAGCACTGGGTATTATATGCAAACAATGAATCATGGAACACTACATCAAAAACTAGTGATGTATTGTATGGTGACTAATATAACATAAGGAAATTTGAAAAATAAAATAAAATAAGTTTCTTCTACTAGAAATTTTTTTAATTGACTATGCGTTAGCTGATTCCTTCCCTGTACTTATGTTCTCTGAAATTTCCTTTCTTTCTATAAAGACAGTTAAATTCTCTTAAATCTCACATACTTATTCTTCTGAATAAATCCTTTCTTTTCCTGAGTCAGAATTGTTTTTTTTTTAATGAATGTATTATAAATAAACACTGCTGTATCTTGAGGAGGTATCATGCAGTATTGCTGTGCTGTACAACACAGTTCCCCTTTTGGACTGAAGGACTTCTTCTCCAAGCTTCTAGGAATGTTGTCAAATGACATCTCTCATCTTCAGCCCTCATTGGGAATTGCTTCTGCTCAAGTTCAAGTTCAAGTTCAGATCCCCTTCCAGGGGAAGACTACCTTCAATGACTTAATGACAGAAGAGTATGAAGACTCAGGCCAATACCACAGCTCAGACAAGTCCAGTGGGCCATTCCAGCTTCACAGTTCTTACAAGATCATCTGAGATCTTGCTCAAGTTCAGATCCCCTTCTAGGGGAAGACTGCCTGCCTTCAATGACTTGACAGAAGAGTATGAAGACTCAGGCCAAATACCACAGCTCAGACAAGTCCAATGGGCCATTCCAGCTTCACAGTTCCTACAAGATCATCTTGTAGGATGGACAAGGCATTATTGTGACAGCACCACAATTCAGCTTCTTGACTCTTCCCAATCCTGCTTCATTTACCCCTCAAAGATGGTAACTCCAAGAGCTTTCTTTAATAAAATTCTCCTTGCTAACCTACACCGTGTAGTGTGCTTCCCATGGAAACCACTATGACCAGGGACAGTGTAACATGTTGGAAAGGAAACAGATATCGAAATCAGACTTGTTCTTGTTTTAATCCTAGTTCTGTACCAGTTCTGCTACTTGGATTGCCTGGGTCTTAGAATGTATAAAGTGAGGGTAATACTTTTTCTTTTTCTCATTGAAGATTTTGAGAATGTGTTTAAGTTCTCAATAGTTAGAGCAATGATGATGTTTATAATAATGATTATAATTATTATTATTATTTTTTAATATTTATTTATTTGTCAGAGAGGAGAGACAGAGAGAGCACACAAGCAGGCAGAGAGGCAGGCAGAGGCAGAGAGAGAAGCAGGCTCCCCACCGAGCAAGGAGTCCATGCGGGACTCCATCCCAGGACTCCGGGACCAGGACCTGAGCCGAAGGCAGCGGCTCAACCCACTGAGCCACCCAGGCGTCCCAATAATGATTAAACTTATTATTGCTATTAATAAAACCAGGTAATATCAAGAATTCAACAAGAACAAAATTTCTCCCAATTTTTTTTTCCTTTTTGCTTGCTTGCTTGCTTCCTTCTTTCTTTAGCTAAAGTCATATGGGGACGCTAATACTTAACCTTAAAGTACCTCTGTCAGGTGAAGCAGAAAGAGTCTCAAAAAAGGGAACTTTGAAAAGGTGAATCCCAAAAGTCTTTGTGGCCCTAAGGCCTTTTGCTGAGAGCAAAATTGTTGTGCATGCACACAAGACCCCATAAAGTCTAGCAGATAATGGCTAGCTAATGTTTGGGCAGAGAGCTGAAAGTCATGCAGTGCTAGTAAAATTTGAATACTTCAATCAGTCAGAGCAGAGAGACTTCACTGAATTCATTAAGCTCTCAGTTGAGACCTTATTAGTCGGCCTGGGCTCCCATAACCAAATGCTGTAGGCTGGATGGATTAACCAACATAAACTGACTTTATCATAGTTCTGGAAGCTGGAAGCCTAAGCTCAATGTGCTGCAGGATTGGTTTCTGGTGAAAACTCTCTTCCCAACTTGTAGATGATGGACTTCTCTGCTATATATTCACAAGGTCTTTCTTCTGTGTGCATACAACCCTGGTGTCTCTTCCTCTTTTTATAATGACACTAGTCCTATTAGATTAGGACCTCACTTTTAAGACCTCATCTGACCTTAATTACCTTCTTAAAGTCTCTACCTCCAAATACAGTCATATTAAGGGTTAAAGCTTTAACATATAAATTTTGGGGAGGAGACAATTTAGTCCATAACAAGACCCAAAAATAGTTGTGCTATAAGAGAAGGAATTACATGCCAAAAGCCAAGCTTGATAGAAGCAAGATGACTTGCCAATAATTTCATCACTTGCCACATCTAAATCCAGCGCCTTAGACCACTTGACCATGCTACCTCCCTCACTTGCCACATCTAAACCAATGCTCTTTATGAAAGAAATCAATCCACACTCCCTATGACGCATCCTTACATTATCTGTAATACAATATAAAATTACTGTATGTGGCAAGTACCAGGAAAACGGATCCCATAACCAAGTTCAAAAACAGGAAGTAGAAGCATTTAAGATGTCTTTAATGTTGAAATTAGCATACAGAAATTTCAAATATGTTATTAGTGACTTCAAGAATCTAAAGAATGGGGGCACCTGGGTGGCTCAGTGGGTTAAGCCTCTGCCTTCAACTCAGGTCATGATTTCAGGGTCCTGGGATCGAGCCCAACATGGGGCTCTCTGCTCGGCTGGGAGCCTGCTCCCCCCCTCCCCCGCCTGCCTCTCTGCCTGCTTATGACCTCTCTCTTTGTCAAATAAATAAATAAGTCTTTAAAAAAAAGAATCTAAAGAATGAAATTATGCAATCCTAGCAGAGAATTTATAACAATAAAAAGTTACTAACTGTGGGGCGCCTGGGTGGCTCAGTCATTAAGTGTCTGTCTTCGGCTCAGGTCATGATCCTGGGGTCCTGGGATTGAGCCCCACATTGGGCTCCCTGCTCAGCGGGAAGCCTGCTTCTCCCTCTCTCACTCCCTCTGCTTGTGTTCCCTCTCTTGCTGTGTCTTTCTATGTCAAATAAATAAATAAAATCTTTAAAAAAATAAAATTCTAGAAACAAGAAATATAATATCTAAAAGGAAAGGGAACTGGGTAAACTTAAAAGAAGATTACATAATATAGATAAGGATCAGTGAAATTTAAGAGAATAGAAATTATCTAACCCAAAGAGCAAAAAGAAAAAAATTCACAGAGCCTCAATGACCTTTTGGGACAATATTAAACTATTTAAATAGGTGTAATTTGAGTTACATAAAAAGAAAAGATAGAGAATAAGGCCAAAAATATTGAAAAAATAATGGCCCCAAAGTTCTCAAATATGTTGAAAAACGACAACTCAAGAATCCAAGAAACTCAGCAAATACCAACCAGAATAAATGTACTATACTAAAAATTACAAAAAGCTATGGAGATCATTGAAAGAGGTCCTATGCAAGGATATACCATGTTCATGGAAAGTTCAAGTTTTTGAAGATGTCAGTTCTTAATTTAAAATTTATCAGTCAATTGAACACAATCCCAGTTGAAATCCTATCAATCAGGTTTTTGTGGAAGTTGACAAGCTGGTTTTTTTTTTTTTTTTAGATTTTACTTATTCTTTTGATAGAGAAAGACAGCAAGAGAGAGAACACAAGCAGGGGGAGTGGGAGAGAGAGAAGCAGGGTTCCTGCCTAGCAAGCAGACTGATGCAGGGCTCAATCCCGGGACCCGGGGATCATGACTTGAGCCAAAGGCAGATGCTTAATGACTGAGCCACCTAGGAGCCCTGACAAGTTGTTTTTAAAATGTGCATGGAGCCTGGGTGGCTCAGTGGGTTAAGCCTCTGCCTTAAGCCCAGGTCATGATCCCAGGGTCCTGGGATCAAGCCCCACATTGGGCTCTCTGCTCAGCAGGGAGTCGCTTCCCCGAGACCTTTCTCTGCCTGCCTCTCAGCCTGCTTGTGCTCTCTCTCTGTGTGTCAGATAAATAAATAAAATCTTTAAAAAAATAAATAAAATGTGCATGGAAATGCCTATGAACTAGAATTGTCAAATTGATCTTGTAAAAGAATAAGATATTTTGAAGACTCACAATATCTACAATTAAGAGTTACTATAAACTTTCGGTAATCAAGACACTGATTTTGGCAAAAGAAAAGATAAAGAGATTAATGGAAAGGAATTCAGATATATAGAGTTAATTGACTTTTGGCAGAGATACCAATGCCATTTGGTATGGAAATGAAATCTTTTCAGCACATCATGTTGGAACAACTGGATGAATCTACTAAAAATTACTTTAAAAATTGATATTGACCTCTATTTGGTAGCATATTTAAACATTCATTTTGGAAGCATCATGGACCCAAATGTAAAAGCAAAAAGTGTAGAACTTCTAGCAAAAACAAGAGAATGTTTTCACAACTTTAGCATGGTCAAAAGCTGGAAATATAAAAGAAAAATAGGGGTTCCTAGGTGGCTCAGTTTGTTGAGCACCCAACTCTTGGTTTAGCTCAAGTCATGATCTCATAGGTCATGGAATTGAGTCCTGTGTTAGGCTCCACACTCAACAGGGAGTCTGCTTAAGGATTCTCTCCCTCTGTCCCTTCCCCTACTCTTTCTCTCTTTCTCTCAAATAAATAAATCTTTAAAAAAAGAAAAGAAAATAGATATATTTGTGCTTCACCTTAAAAAAAGTATTTCTCATCAAAACACACTCATAAGCAAATGAAAAATCCTGGCAGATAGTATCCATAATACATATATTTGGTGAAGGTCTTTTATTCAAACTGCATAAGCAACTGTTACAACTTAAAAAAAAAAAGACAAACAGTTCAGTTTAAAGATGAGCAAAATTCTTGAACAGATATTTCATAAAATTGATATTTGAAAAGCCAATAAGTACTTGAAAAGATTCTTAATAGTCATCAAGGATATGAAAATTAAAACCACAGTGAGATGCCATTGCACACCTACTAGAATGGCTATTCAAAAACAAAAAACAAATAACAAAAACCTTGATCAAACCGAAAGTTGATAAGAATATATATTCCCCAGGGGCGCCTGGGTGGCTCAATCAGTTAAGCAACTACCTTCAGCTCAGGTCATGATCCCAGGGTCCCTGTTCAGTGGGGAGTCTGTTTTTCCCCCTCTCCTGCCCCTCCCCATGCTTGTGTGCTCTCTCTCTCTCAAATAAGTGAATAAATAAATAAAATCTTTTTAAAAAATATAAATCCCTAAAATCCTTATATTATTAGAACCAAGCAATTCTTCCTAGTTATCTACTCAAAATAAATAAAATATATGTCTTAAAATATTTGTACAAAAAGTTCAGAGCAACTTTATTCAAACAACCCTCACTTGGAGAATGGATGAACTAATTGCAAAATATTCATTGTAATAGCATATTCTTCAGCAATAAAAAGAAAGAACTACTCACTCACACAACATGGAAGAATGACAAAAATGCTATGTTGAGGGAAACATGGAGGTACAAAAGAGGACAAATTGAGTGCTTCAATCTATATGATAATTACAAACAAGTAAAACCTATGGTGATAAAATAATACACTGGTTGCCTTCGTAAGTTGGGGGATTTGATTAGAAGAGAATGAGAAAGCTGAAAGAGAGCATGAGAAAACTGAAATGCAGGAAATGTTTTATACTTTTACTAGGATGTTGGTTATTCAGGTGTATATCACTGCATATAAATTTTATCTTGATGAAAATAAAATTACAGGGGCTGTTGCCCATCTCAAGGTTTTGAAAATACGAATACATAGGGAAAAATCTCTTAATGTTATTCTGATATCATCAGTTCCCAAGGAATAATAGCCTAAGATGCCTGTCTTTCCCAGTCATGTTTTTCTAGTCACTATACCATTTATTTCACTGTTTCTGCTTAGTTCAGTCAAATCATGAGAAGAGAGTTGTATCTTCAGCGGCAAGACAAAAAAGTCTTCCAAGAGGGAATATGAGGGTAACAGGATTAAATGTAGCAAAAGTCAATATTGAGAAGTCACTTGAATTTACTATCAAGTTCTGATCATAACATTTTGGTGGAATTGTGGAGATTGAAGCCAGACTGCTGTGGGTTTCAAAATGAACTCAAAGAGGAAAGAATAAATACATACAAGAACTATAGAAAGTTTGTTTACAAAAGGGAAAATGGATGGTGAGAGATAGGCTGGTTGTTGAAGGAAGACATGCAAGTGAAGAAAGTTTTCTGTTTTATACTTCTAAGATGAGTGACACAGAGGATATTTAAAGTCCTGGCTGGAGGGTGCTTGTAGAGGGAAAGAGTAAATTTTAGAGGTGAGAAGTGATCCCTGAGTAGATGGAAGAGGATGGTATCTAGAAAATAAGTAAAGGAATTGGGTTTAAGCCAGATTAAATAATCCTTTCATTTGAAATATTTTAAATGAGCATGAAAATATTTTTGCATGTTACATAACAGAAATTATTATATTTTTATTTTATAAGTTAAATAAGTGAGGTCATTAGCCCAGAATGTGTGGAGGTAATAAGGTCTAAAATTGAGGAGGGTAGAGATTTTAAATAGTGACTGTGAAGAATGGGAGGAAAAAATGAATAGTAAAAATTGTAGGATTGTGGTTTATGTTAAAGGTGTGAACAAAATCTATCACATGGATTTATACTTTTACCAACTTGTATGGTCATGTATTATGGATGAATATCTGGGTTTCCCCAAAATTCATGTGTTGAAGCCACTAAAGAGGTAATTAAAGTTAAATCATGTCTTCATAAAAGAAGAAGGGACACCAGAGATCACTCTCCTCACCATGTGAGAGCATATGAGAAGGTGGCTGTCTACAACCCAGGAAGAGAGTCCTCACCAGAAATCAGTCCTCTAGATCTTGATCTAGGACTTCCAGGCTTCTCAACTATGAGAAAATAAATATTGTTTAAGATACCCAGTCTACGATATTTTGTTATGTCAGCCTGAACAGACTAATGCATCTTACAACAGTTCTACAAAATTCAGTCCCTTAGATGTAAGAACGGACAAAGTAGATTCTTAGCTTGATCCAGAGCTGTGATGTTGCCAGACTGGTGAAACAGTAAGATATTATATAGTGAGTTTGTTGGCAAAACATTTACATGCCATGGAATTGTGTAGATTCTCAGCTTTCTGGACTGTCATGAAGATTATTTAAATCTAAAAAAATTCTGAACAAATCTTACCTAAATTTCTTTGTCTGACAAAATATGCCTCTCAAAAAACACAGTTGCCTTAAATCCTCTAAAGAGGAACCTAGTTATTGGTACCTGGATGAGAGACTGCATAAACATTATCACAAACTGTAATACCTTCCATTCCTTCCCCTCAAAGCCTAGTTTTCTTTACCAATTGTCCATTTGTTTTTCCTCTATTAAGTTGGTAAATAAGCCCCTACGTCTAGATGTTCAGAAAACCATTTCTTTTGTGCTCTTCTATATAAATATGAATAAATTTTGTCTTTTCTTCTATTAATCTGTCTCTTTTTAGTTAATTCACAGGCACCCATTCATTTCAACCTGTAGTAGAGGAAAATTTTTCATCCCAACAAAAACTGTACTGAAAAAGAAATGAGAGAAAATGGATGAAGCAGTTTGTAGATAGTGAAAAGTCAGTATATAACATCTAACTCATAGGATTGCTTTGAAAGTTAAATTAACTTATACTTGTAAAACATGCAAAATAGTGCCTGGCATATAACATGTATTCAATAAATGTTATTACTCTACAGATCGGAGAGTTCCAATTCTTTGTGAGTTAGATGCTATTTTTTTCTATCTGTATGTAGACGAAGGAATTGAAGGCCCCAGATACTAATCAGTTTACACAAAGTTATGTATATTGTAAGAGATAGGGATAAGACTTACACCCAGGAAATCTGGCTCTAGAGACTATGCCATTAACTACTGTCATATGCAATCACCCACACTCTATGGAGAAATAAAAACGTGAAAGAGCTGGAGGAATTAGGATTTGCAGTAAGAGAGGAGGATGTCTGAATTTGTGATTTCAAAAGTAGAGTAGTTCTCAGTAAGTACAAGGGACTCAGCTAGACTTTGGAGTGGGTTCAGCTTCTATGCCTTATCAGTTCTCAAGGTCTTGGGAAACCACTTTCTTCTCTGAGCCTCCCCTTCCTCATTTGTAAAATGGTCACAATAATCCATTCTGCCCTCCTCACCGGGAAGTTGTGAGGTTCCAATGAGGTGCAAGGATGTGCAAATTCTTTGGGAATATGTTGGATGGGTTATGAGTTGCTGTCACTAAGATAGCAGTGGGCCTGGGAACTTCCAGGGCTGAAGACTAGTCTGGAGAGCTACACAGGATGTATGGAGCATAATCCCAACAGCAAAAATGAGGGTCCTAGTCAGGTGGGGTGTGCTGACCTGGTCTGGGCAGCTTTTGGCCAGGCAGCCTGTGCAGGCTCCCCTTTGAAGCACAAGCTCCCTCCGCCCCATATAGAAATCAGTACTATGAATCCCCACAGAGAAAGAGATCATAAAGAATAAAGAACATAGATAAGTTAAGGAACCTAAGAAGAGAAATACTGGGGAGAAGTTTGAGGATAATTATTTGAAAGATATAAATTAAAAGATGGGCCAAGGAAACATTGTACTGAACAAGGGAGTGGAGCGGGGAACTATGAAAGATGAAGAGTGGCCCTTGTGGTCTATACAGAATGAATGTGTAACAAATTTTACTACCTTTAGGAGAATTAAACTGAAACATGGAAGAAGTAGTTATATCCACAGATAAAATATAGTAGGTATCTCCAAAGGGGAGTCATAGAATCTGGTAGAAGACTAAATCAAGAAAATGTGGGACAGAAATCCATTTTATACTTTTATTAGAGTATTTCAAAAAGTTGTTCAATTATATTTGACAAATCATTATTTTTCCGTTTCCACAAAGTCTAAGATAAATAAGTGCTCCTAAGTACCTGAAGTGGATGTACCATTCCTGATCATTATGGTCAAGATTTGGGTGTCCAGAGAAACACCACCAAATGAACAGGCTACTTACAGAATTTTAGATTACTAGAGCTTTTGTCTGTCTGGGTAAGCTATATGCTTCTATGAAAAACAGAAATTAAAAATTTATTCACTTGATGGCAGAAAACCTAATTCCTTAAACAGAAATAAAAATCTTCCATTTTGTCACCAGAGGGAAAAAAACAATCAACATATAAATCCTGTCTGAAGGAACATGTTGAATCAAATGTTTCCATATTAATATATAATTTGTCAAAGCTTATCATATGTAAATGGCTCATATTATCATTTCCTGTTTGTCCATTAAAATGAAGGGAATTTTCAGAAAAAGACTTGGGACAACTGAAAAAAAAAGTAGTAGAAGTATCATATTGTGAAATCTGGAGGCATTAAGTAAAGCATATCCCCATTGCATTAGGTCCGTTCCATCTTTCAATAGTGGGATGTGAAACAGGAGGTTGAAGGGCACTCATGGCTTAAAGTGGAGAGTATAATGCCCCCAATATGCAGCAGAAAGGAGAAGTACAGAGGGAGAAGCTCCTGATGCATAAGACAGACTTTGCAGAACTTTCTGTTTTACAGAGCTGCACTAGAAAGGTGGAATTAAACTATTCTAGGGGAATTTTTCCCCTTATAACTGCAAACTCAGTTAATGTAAGCATTGTCATTGATCAACATGGCTTTATAAATGTATCATCATTTTGCAAGCATGACTAAATTTAGTAAAAGAAGTTTTATCTAGACCATACATTACTTTGGTTGTATCTTAGTATGGGTTATCACTTTACCATGACAGCATATAAAACCATCATGTTCTCTGCATGCACTCATCGTTCTATTTCTGTTAACTATAGGTATAATGCAAAGCTCTAACTTATGTTAATGTATCTCATGTTTACATGTTTATTGTTAATATAAAAACATGTCTATCTAAATGAGCTCTTCCTTGATTACTAGAAAAATTACTGACTGAAGTAATGGAAATATTTTTGAGTTCAAAGAATTAATTATTTAATAATCACTTACTGGGGGCTTACAACACATTTGGCCATGTAATATGCGTTATAAGCAATCAAAGCCAGTATAAGACATCATTCCAGACCACATGAGATATACAACCTGAAGAAAAGATACGGATTTGGAAAATGAATGAATAAGAATGTAATACAGCTAATAAAATGCTCAGAAGCACTATATAAAATAGAAGAGAGGGGCGCCTGGGTGGCTCAGTGGGTTAAGCTCATGTCATGATCCCAGGGTCCTGGGATCGAGCCCCGCATCGGGCTCTCTGCTTGGCGGGGAGCCTGCTTCCTCCTCTCTCTCTGCCTGTCTCTCTGCCTACTTGTGACCTCTCTTCCTGTCAAATAAATAAAAAAATCTTAAAAAAAAAAAAGAAGAGAAACACTCAAATGCAACATGTACTTAGCATGCACATATAGGGATTCTTTGCTCCGTTAAAAATGGTTGTAGTTCTCAAAACGTCCTACGATGTACATCTTTAAATGTTTGTACATGAGATTCTTCTTGCCTAAAGTGCTTTCTCCAGCTTGTCATCTGGTTCATATCTGTCCTTCAAAACCCAGCTATGTCACTTCTTCCTGAAGCCCTTCTCAGGGTGCTAGGATGGCTTAGGTACTGCCAAGTTTCCTCTTGTACATATTATGTGTACTTTACTTTGTAGTAGTACACATTTTCCTCTGAAATAGGGAAGAAGGAAATATGTATACAGTTATAAACATTTGTGAAGAGTGTGTGATAAAATAATGGAATTAACAATGGAAAGCTTTTATTTTCTCTGGGTAGAAGGGGACTAGTTCTTTTATTTAAGGGAAGGGGTCATAACACCTTTTTAAAAAGATTTTATTTATTTATTTGACAGAGAGAATAAGAGAAAGCACAAGCAGGGGGAGTAGCAGAGGAGAAGGAGAAGCAGGCTCCCCACTGAGCAAGGGGTCTGGTGTAGGGCTTGATCCCAGGACCCTAGGATCATGATCTGAGCTGAGGTCAGACACTCAACCAACTGAGCCATCCTGGTGGCCCGGGTCATAACACTTTTTATTTATAAGAAACTCTTCTAGAAGCCTTAGTTCCATTAACACATTTAATCAGTGCAATACTCCTAAGATTCTTATAATCCCTGTGAAGTTATTAGTAACTATTATCATCCCTATTCTATAGATAAGGAATTTTAGACAGAGAGAGGTTATGAAGGATGCTCACGTCAGGGTCACTGAGTTAGTAAACTCTAGAACCAGGAGGCGAACTCAGGCAATAAACCTCCAGAGACGTGGACCTCACGGCCTGAAAAGCATAGTGAAGGCTTAGAAATGCTGCTATGGGATTGAAAAAAAAAAAAGGAAGAGATGAAAGCCCCAGAAGATTGTTAAATAGTTTTAATGTGTGGCTAAGACCATAAGCAAACAGTGACAGGCTTCATACTGCTTTTTGAAGATCTTGATTCCCTAAGTGTAGTATCAAGGGATGTATATGTCTGGAGATTGGCACATGCAGTGGGAAAAACAGAGTGATAGTAAAAATGTGGTTAAGAATGTGGTAAGCAGGGGCGCCTGGGTGGCTCAGTGGGTTAAAGCCTCTGCCTTCAGCTCAAGTCATGATCCCAGAGGTCCTGGGATCAAGCCTTGCATCGGGCTCTCTGCTCAGCAGGGAGACTTCTTCCCTCTTTCTCTCTCTGCCTGCCTCTCTGCCTACTTGTGATCTCTGTCTGTCAAATAAATAAATAAAAATCTTTAAAAAAAAAAAAAAAGAATGTGGTAAGCAAAGCTGAGTCCGCCATTGCTAAAGACTGATGGTAACTGGAAGTTTAACACGGCAGACTGACTACACTTGTTTATCTCTGCTCCCTCCCCAAAACTTCTAAACAAAATAAGAAGAGAAAGGACCCTACAAAGATTAAAAGAGGGAGATAGAGCAGAAAAAGATATTTCAAGAATTTTGGAAGATAAAAAAGAAATAGACTGGAGCTGAGTTAGCAGAACAAAATAAAGCTATACTTGAATCTCTAGGAGGTGGAGGAAGCCAAAAAGAAGTACATCTTTTCTCACTGTTGGATTCCCTAATTGAAAAGATGGAGAAAGCACTAATGAACTCCCACATGGTTCTAGATGATAGGGTTGTCAATGATTCTTTTAAAAATTTCCACACTGATCAATTATAACTGGAGGGACAAGACTCCAGGTATGGGACAGTTCTAGATGATGGCAAGATCCAGGCAGTAACAATGGGAGTAGAGCATGGAAAAGAGAAAGTCTCTTACACTTCAATATATCAGGGAATTTTGAAGCAGGTCAAATAACAGACTGTCAACATGCATATTGAGATTGACCAAGATGGTGGTACAACTGCGAACCTGTGAGAAAGTGAGGCTGGCAGATGGAGAATGGGCAGAAGATTGAGATGAGAGGCGAGATCTGTGGGCTGCTAAAAACACAAACACATGAGCCATCACTTGTGTTATTTCTGTACTATCTTTGTGTTTTGGATAATGAAAGATTCACTATTTAGCAGAAGAAGCAACTGACTTTCCTAAACCATGTGGAGACCTAGCCTGCAAAACTGTCTCCTTGGCATTTTTTGCAATTCCTGTGCAGGACACTCACTCAGGCTCCAAACACCTACCAAATTGTTGAGCATTCATGTGAGCAAAGAGCCTGAAATACAGCATTAGATTCCCTATGTGCTCCTCAGACTTAGTCTTACACTTGCCTTTCCAGGGAAGGAATTCTGATATCATGATCTCATTCCTAGGTTTCATCCTGCTTCATCCTATTAAGGAAGAGTGAAAGTGGACAGGACGGTGAAACAATAAATTTCTAGGTGTGCCAGGTCAATTGTACACATTTACATAAGGAGCTGCAAGACTCTTAATTAAAAAGAAACATGTTTGTTTTCACTTGATAATGCATCTTTGAGCTTTCACCTCCCGAAGCTGAATTTCAAGGACCTTGCTCCCCTCTAATTTACTCAGTTTTTATCCGTTTTCACTCTTTCCTCAATTTTACACCTTCCACTTTCACCAGGATTACTCCCCTTTTTTCTTAGGGGCTTTTAGGATAAGCCATCTTCTCTGTCTGTCTCACTGATGTTTTAATCTAGTTCAGTTAACAAGAATATATTGCATATGCTGTTTTCAGCACCGTTCTGGACATTGAAAGGATTATCAGAATTTTAATAATTCAGACAATGATAAAGAAGAAGATGGAGGAGCAAAGAGAAGTAGAAATATTTAGAGGTAATAATGAATGTCATCCTGTTTATTTATTAAGGATTAACTAAAATGTTTGCTCTCTCTGAAAGCTAGTATGTAAGTAGAGTATTAAAACACAAAAACAAACGATGATAACTCCATGTAGTTAGTAAATATGTATAGTTTCCTCAACTTGATCTGTTTTCATTCATACATCTTAGATATCCACTTTGATCTCAGAATGTAACTTTATTTACATTATGGAATATATATGGTTGGAATGGTTCTAATTGAATTAGGAGAGAATTTTAGCTTAAAAAAAGGGGGCTATCTGAAACTTCTCTTTTCCCTTCTTGTTTTGTTAAATAAGCTGGTTTACAATTCTATTACCTTTCCTTATCTAGAGTCACCTGTTAATATTTTGAATTTATCTTGGCAGATTATTTTGCCTTACTCTTTCCTCACATTAGTAATGATGATTTGTGTGATTTTGGCATCTACTTGATCTGTTGACCATGAAAATGAGGAGGACTCAATTCAAACTTTTAGAGTCAATATCCAAGTTTCAGAAATATTGGTAGTTCTGAATGGTAGTTTTTTGAAATGTATGCAAAGCCTTATTAAGAGATGTTATGGAGAGGTTTGCACTACTACATAAAGTCACTAAAACTGTTGAATTTTTAAAAACAGATGTTTCTGTTTAAGCTAAGTGAGACAGATCCACATCTTGGGTCAAATGGGTCATGAGCATCATGGTATCTATAAAATAGCTGAAGATTCCATGAACTTAATCAAACCGTGCTTTCCCCTCTGTTATACTTCAGCTTTGTGTCATATCTTTGTCTCATTTCTCTTGATGTAAAACTGCAAGACCTCTCAAGAGCTAGAATGTTATACAAAACACTTGATAAATAACTCTCTTTTGTATTAGTCCTGAGCATAAAAAAAAAGAGTAAAACAGAACACCTTGAAGGGATAATAAGAAGAAATAAGGAAAATGTGTATAGTTTGAGAAACCAAAGGGACAGTTCCATTTAAGGAAGTATTAAAGAGCGGAAGTTAGTGGAAGCATACAGAATGGACAAGGCTGGGCTGAGGCGGATCTGGGAGTGAATAGCAACAATTCAATTTCTGTTGTTGGCTCAAGCAATGAGGGGACATCACTTAAGGGACACTTGAAAACCAGAATGGTCAGTTTTTCCCGGGAACTTCATTTTCACTTTGGTTGACTGGGTAAGTCAGAAATGTGCACATATATTCAAAGTTGTAATATTCAGCTGTTTTCCAACATTATAAAGAACAAATTTCAGGTGGTAGAGCCAAACTTGTTTTGGGAGTGAGTGATCCCTGGAAGTCTTCAGACAGTGTGCATTATTTGCTCTATCACTGTGCATTATGAGCATCAGAAGCTCAAATTCTTCACAAGCGCTGTACACATTAGGGAGACCTATCTGAAGCCCTTAGAATACTCTTGTAGCGCTAGAAGGCAAGAAGGTAATGTCCTCTTTAATTCTTCTTTGAGGTTACTCTTGAACAATCTCTGAGTTTAACAGAATCAAAACCTGAACTCAAATACCACCTCCTGAATTAGATTCACCCATCTCTTTCTTCACACTTTAAGTATTCTGTGGGTTCATCACATTCTCCCTTTTACTGTGGTTATCTCTCATCACAGGGAATAGGTTTGTGTTCTTTTACATAGGAAGATTGGTGTATGCTTTAAGACATTTGACTTTGAAATAATTAAGGCTAAGTAGTTGTAAAAATAGTACAATCTTGTGTGCTCTTCCCTCAGCTTCCCCAAACCTCCTATAAAGGTGTGGTACAATATCAAAACTAGAAAGGTGACATTGGTATATTTCTGTTAACTAGACTACAGACCTTACCAGTTTTTATCATTTGCTATAACTGCTATCATTGTGTGAATTTGTGTATATAGTTCTGTGCAATTTTCTTCCACCTATATATGCATGTAACCATAACAATCAAGATACAGAACAGTTCCATTACCACAAAGAACTCCCTCATGCTACCTCTTTGTGTTCTCACCTACCTGCCACCCAATCCAAGTCCCAGTTCCCTAGCAACTACTAAAATGTTCCCCATGTCTATGGTTTTGACTAAAGATATTGATCATTTTTCTTGTGCCTACTTTCCAGCCATATTATCCCTTGGATAATGTATTTTGCCCATCTTATAATAGGCTATTTTTTTTTTTTAATACTGAGTTTTGAGAGTTCTCTAGATGGTGTAGGTATATAAAAATATATTGGGTATATAGTTTACAAACATTTCTTCCTGGATCTGTTATTTGTCTTTTCATCCTCTTACTAGTCTTTCATGGTGCAATTTTTTTTTTATTTTGAGGAAGTTCTACTTATTATTTTCTTTTATGGACCATGCATTTAATTTCATCTCTAAGAAATTTATCCTCAATCCCAATGATGGTCTATGTTTTCATCTAAAAGTTTCATAGTTTTACATTTATTTTTTCTGATTTTTAAAAAAAATTGTTAATTTGAGAAAGAGAGAGCAAAGTGTAGGGCCAGAGGGAGAGGGAGAAGCAGACTCCCTGCTGAGCAGGGAGCTTGATGGGGGGCTGGATCCCAGGACCCGAGGATCATGATCTGATCTGAAGGCAGACACTTAACTGACTGAGCTTTTTATTTATTTTTATTTTAAATGATTTTATTTATTTATTTGAGAGAGAGAGTGAGAGAGAAGATGAGAGGAGGGTGAGGGAGAGAGGAAGAAGCAGACTTCCCACTGAGCAGGGAGCTTGACATAGGACTCAATCCCAGGACTCCAGGATTATGACCTTAGCCAAAGGCAGTCACTTAACTGACTGACCCATCCAGGTGCCCCACTTCTTACATTTTTAAAAAAGGTTTCCTTCCTTCCTTCTTTCCTCCCTTCCTTCCTTCCTCCCTTCCTTCCCTCCCTCTCTTTTGAGTATGAGTGGGGGAGGGGTGGAGGAAGAGGAGAAAGAATATCTCAAGCAGATTCTGTGCTGAGAGCAGAGACCAACATGGGGCTCAATCTTAGGACCCTGAAATCATAACCTGATCTGAAATCAAGAGTTGGTTACTTAATTGAGTGAGCTACCATGTGCCCCTATGCTTTAAATTTAAATCCATGATTCATTTGGAATTAATGTTTATATGTTAAATTTAAGTCATATTTTTGCCAATGGATGTCCAGTTGTTCCATTTATTAAAAAGACTATCCTTCCACTGAATTCCTTTTGAACATTCATAAAAAATCAACTATCATACCAAAAAACCTTTCTTTCTATTTTTAGTTTTAGAACTTTTTATTAGGTTACTACTTATTTAGGATTTTTATGTCTTCCTAAGAGATTGATCCATTTATCACTATAGAATATATATATATATATATATATATATATTTATCTCTGGTAATTCCCTTTATTTTGACGTCTTCTTTGGCTGATATTGATATAGCCATACCAACTGACTTATGATTACTTTTACATGGCATGTCTCTCTTATCTTTTTGCTTTTCATTTCTATGTCATTATATTTAAAGTATATACATTATAGAAAATATATATTACATATATTTTCATATTTTACATCATATGTTACATATATTATATGCCATTATATTTAAAGTATATACATTATAGAAAATATACACTTGGTTGTTGATATTTTTATATGTAGCTTGTCAATTTCTGCCTTTTAATTGGTGTCAATCTCTGCTATTTATTTATAAAATACATTAATATTTATAAATATAAAAGAAAATTATATTTACATTTAATATATATGTTGATACATTTGGGTTTACCATTTGCTATTTTTCCCTGTTGTTTCTACCTACTATTTGTTTCTTTTCTGCTATATACAAACCATTTTGTTTTCTTTAGTGACAAGTTAATTACACCTCTTTGGATAAATTTTTAAAAATAATTGCTGTATGGATTGCAGTATTCACTATTATCGAGGTCTATTTAGATGCTAATATTATGATACTAAGAAGACTTATGAGAGAAAAATTGCATTAAACTCCTCCATTCTATGTGCTGTTTTTGTTTCTTTTGCCTTTTATATATAAATCCCATAGTATAATCTTGTGTTTTATTTAAATAATTACTTTGTCTTTCAAAAACAGCCTGTTGCTGAGGCTAAGTCCCTGGGGAGCGTAGTTGAGTGGTGGAAGTTCCTTTCTTCCATTCAGCCTCCACTTGTGGAATTAGAGGCTCTACCAAGGACACAACATCCTGAAGATCTTGGAGCTCCAATTATCCTTGCTTCAGCTCATGCAGTGTTGGTTCCATACTAGGAGACATATGCCAAAATGACATCAGGCTGCTGTCTTCCCCAAACCAAGCACTTAGCTCTTAGAGTGAAGATACTACACGGGAAGAAGATTGCCATTGTCCTCACCCCGCGCTCCAGATCTCTGGCTCAGAAATTTCTCTGCATGGAGAAAGCAGGTTATAATAAATAGTTAACTACTAATATCTTTCCAAAGGAATTAACCTTGGAGATGTTCTATCTAAAGGCTGAACAGTAGACATTGTGGTGAAAGGCAATGGGGAAAAATTCAAGATAAGGGTAAACTGTAAGCTGAATAGTTCTCAGGAAAGAATCAGGAAATAACCAGGAAAGAACCAGGAAATAAGAACCAGGAAATAAGAAGCTCCCTCTCCCACCTCCATTAAGTTGTTAACAGATTATACATTGTGTATCCATTAGCATAGGTTTATGATGACTATTTTATGCATTTGTCTTTTAAATAATATGGAAAATAAAAACAGGTGTTACAAACCAAAGGATATATTAGTACTGGCTTTAAAAAATTTTTTTTTATTTTAAAGATTTTTATTTATTTATTTGACAGACAGAGATCACAAGTAGTCAGAGAAGCAGGCAGAGAGAGGGGGAAGCAGGATCTCTGCCAAGCAGAGAGCCCGATGTGGGGCTCGATCCCAGGACCCTGGGACCATGACCTGAGCCGAAGGCAGAGGCTTTAACCCACTGAGCCACCCAGGCGCCCCTTAGTACTGGCTTTTAAATTATCTATGTAGTTACCTTTACCAATGTTCTTTATGTCCTTATATGGATTTGGGTTATTGTCTAGTGTTCTTTCATTTCAGGCTGAAGGATTTCCTTAAGCATTTCTTATAAGTCAGGTCTACAAGCAAAGAACTCTCTTAACTTTTGTTTTTGGAGAAATCTTAACTTATCCTTCATTTTTGAAGGATACTTTTTCCAGATACCACAGATTTTTTTCTTTAGAAGTTTAAATATGTCATCTGACTGCCTTTTAGCCTTCATTGTTTCTAATGAGAGATTTGCTCTTAATCTCATTGAGAATATCTTATACCTGACCAGTCACTTCTATCTTGATATTTTTTTATATTTTCTGTTTTTCTATGTCTTTTATTTGATTTTAATGTGCCTGAGTGTTGATCTCTGCTTAGAGATTGTTGAGTTTTTTGGTATGTATAGATTCACGTCTTTTATCAAACTTGGGAGGTTTTTCAGCCATTATTTTTCAAAACATTCTTTCTTCACTTTCCTCTCTCTCTTTTCTTTCTAGTATTCCCAAAAAGTGCATGTTGATCTACTTAATAGTGCCCTGACAGCCCCCTCAGATTCTTTACTTTTCTTCATTCTTTTTTCTTTCTTGTCCTAAAACTGGATAATTTCAATTGTCTTATCTTCAAATTCACAGATTCTTTTTACCTGCCCAAAATAATATTATGAGGCAGTCCTTGTTCTCATTGGTGTCCTTATGTCCTATGAACATAATTACCCTTTATTTCTAGAAAAAAATAATAAAGCATAAAATATGAAAATTAGAACTATATTGATAGGGGAGATAAAAGGAAATATTTGAAATAAAACTGTCCTACAAATCCTAGCTACCTGGTTGTATGGCTGCTACTCAGAGAAAATGGGGAAGTGGGATTTAGTGCTTCCATCGGTCTCTTAGTCTCCTGATTAATTAGTTGAGCTATTGTGTTTATAAGTTTCAGAAACCTAATAATAACTAGTTTATGAAAATAATAAGAATAAAAGTGAAAATAATTTATTAAGTTACGTAACAGAGAAGCCCATGGGTAGAGCTGGTCAGGCAGGTTATGTCCTGGCATTTAAATATTATTTTCAGGATTCTCTCTTTCTCTGTCTCTTTCCCTGTTTGTTTGTCTTACATATATATACACAGACACACACATTCTCATAAGCAGACCATTTCCATGTACTGCCATCAGCAGCTAAAGATTACATAATCCTTTATCTTTGACAAGGCCATCAGAAAGACAATTTATCTTTTTTAATACATGGATACATACATAGATAAAATTCCTGGAATTCTGTTGCTTCGATCAACATAGAATCTGTGCAACATACAACATAGTGTAACTCTTTGAACAAAAGGGTTGGTAAGTATCATCTCTCTTCACCTCAATCACACTTATTGAAACTAGGCGAGGGAAGCATCCCCAAAAGAATATTAGAGTGCTTTCACAAGAAGAAAGAGGAGACATGTGCTGTCACATAAGGTAAGACAATAAAACATCCAGTAGACTGTGTTCTGCTGGTCATTGAGAGTTGTTAGAATATCCTCAAGAAGTTACAACTCCAAAGGGGAGCCCAAACCTCAGGAATCATGGAATAGACCATAGAAAATTACAGAGAATATAGCACTATATCCCTTAACTTTGAATTTTTATCTTTGTATCTTTAAATTTATTTCTTTTTTTAAAAATTTATTTCTTAAAGAGGGCAGTTCCACTCTATGACTGCTCTGTGGAGACTCTGCTGCAAGTTGCCCCTAGAAATGGTGGTGAGAGAGTAGGGAATAGGCACCACGGGAAGGAAAACGGCGGCAAGTGTCCTTCAAGGTAGGTTGAGTTGTTGCTGCCCTGAAGTTTGGTAATGGAACCCACTGTCATTTCAGAGAAGCCATTTCAGAGAAGAGCCATTTCAGAGAAGAGCCCTTGCAGATGGGAACAGCTGCTGAGAGCCTGTGCCAAGAGCCACTGCCAAGAGTAATTGTCAAAAAAAAAAAAAAAAAAAGCTGCTGAGATGCCACTGTGGGAGCAGAGAGAATTACCACTAGTCTCAGCCCTATTCATCACACCACTGAAAGTAACCACAGAGGTCTAGCAGGAGAGTGATTGTCTTTCTTTCTAAATATCATGTAATTTATATCTATATCTACATTGGTATATAGATATAGACCTTGGTGTACTACGTATTTTTTTGTGTGTTCCATTTCAGGGTGGAAGATCAACTTCGTTCCTCTCATCACTTACTTAGTTAATATTTATGTATGCCCCTCTCTGCAACAGATGAAATAAAAAAAATTTTTTTAACTTTGTATTTCTGTTTTGATTGCCACCTAGTGGAGCAAAGAAGTATGTAAATAGTTGTTTAGAATACAGTGTAACAGGAATAATTGTGCAATGTTGTCTGAGGAAGCCGAGGGGAAAAAGCTGCCTGTGCCTGAAGGACTACAGTAAGGCTTTACTGAAGGGGATGCATTTCATCTAGGTCATACTGAACAGAAGGCACAGAAATTGTAACAGGAGTCCACACCTGCTTTAGAACTGGAAACCAGGCTTCATATTTCAAAGTGTCACCTAAGGAAAGATGGTTGTGTAATTCACATCTTAAATAAGAAATAAACTAACTAGTTCCCAAAAATATATAGGTTAAGTGCCAGGTGAATATTTTGGAAAATATATATATATAAAATAAATTAAATAAAATAAAAGAATATTTCTAATGTCTGATATGTGCTGCATAATACATAGTTTCCTTCCAAAGTTCGATATGATTTATTCCTAGATAATGCAAATTAAAATTAATAAATATAACTGATTTTATCTTTTACTTTTCTAACCCCCATTCCTTCTCACTCACTATCATTTTTCTAGATCGCTTCTCCAGAAGCAGGAAATATATGGTCCCACTGGCTGATTGTTATCATTTAAGAAACTATTATTAAATAATAAAAGGTCTTCAGCTTTTGGTGAAAATTTTGTCATAGGCACTATACTACTGTAATTTACAGCTATTAAGTTATTTGATCCTCTTTAAAATATTAGAAAGATTGTAGCATTAATAATCCCCTGTTATAGTAAAGAAACTGAGGTTTATCGACTTTCACCAAATATCATGATGGGTGATGATATTACCATCCTAGCCAGGATCTCTAATTTCAGATGATTTCAACACAAAAGTAAAGCAATTGAAAATCAGGGAAAAGCAATTGTTTTAAGGATGTTTGTTTTAAAACCACTATTTTAATACTTTCTTTACCTTGAGAAGAATAATTTTGTTCACCCAAATATGTTTCCTCATTTGTAAAATGATGCCAAATGCCTCAGTATTTTGATGTCTCATACTTTCTTTAGTCCAAACATCTGAAGACAATACTGAAACTAAGGTTCATGAAGAAATATTTTTAGTGACTCACAAATCAACATAGATCCCAGATAACCAAATATCAACTCATCTGCAGCAGAACAGGTGCATCCTTGAAATGTAAAAGCCAGAACCATCTTGGTTATTAGTTTATAAGACTTTTCAACTGATTATTAGTTTCGTCTCATTGATCTCCAGCCTCAAAGTTTTGTAAGCTCTATAAGCCTTCCCAAATACTGAAGAAACTGAGTCTTAAGTGCTTTTATTAATATGCAATAACATTAAACGCCATATGATCTTACCTATATGCAGAATCTAAGAAATTGAAATTTAAAAAAACCAAACTGACAGAAAAAAAATATTTGATTTGTGGTTACCAGTGGTAGGGGGTGGAGGGAGGGGAGAATCAGATGAAACTGGTCAAAAAGTACAACCTCTCAGTTATGAGATAAATAACTACTAGGGATGTCATGTTAGGGATGTCATGTACTGCATAATGACTATAGCTAACACTGATGTATGCCATATTTGAGAGTTGTTAAGAGAGTATATCGTAACAGTTTTCATCACAAGAATAAAACCTTGTTTTCTTTTTTTTTTGTATCTATATGATATGATGGATGGTAACTAAACTTACTGTGGTATAATCATTTCACAATATATGTAAGTCAAATCTGTATACTTTAAACTTACATAATACTGTATCAATTATATCTCAACAAAACCAGAAAAAAACAGTTTTACCAAGTAGTTGATATATGAAGAGTTGACGGGAGATCTGCCCATTATGTCAGGGGCTATACATTATATGACAATTTATCTGGTTTAATAAAATTTCTTATAAAATGGCATAATTGGGGTCCCTGGGTGGCTCAGTGGGTTAAGCCTCTGCCTTCGGCTCAGGTCATGATCTCAGGGTCCTGGCATTGAGCCCCGCATCAGGCTCTCGGCTCGGCAGGGAGCCTACTTCCCCCCTCTCTCTCTGCCTGCCTCTCTGTCTACTTGTGATCTCTGTCTGTCAGATAGATAAATAAAATCTTAAAAAAATGGCATAAGTGATATAACAGCTGGGAGCTCTCATTTCAACTCCCACTCTTATATTGGATATTATAGCTTAAAGCTAAACTCTTGAATGCTTCCCCGCTTCCTTATTTAATTGACTACCAACCAACTGTTGGACAGAAATGGTAAGCAGAGGTAGAGTAATCTAGCGACAAGAATTGTGGGAGTTGATATATGAAAGTTGGAGGTCCTGTCTAGGTTTGGTTGACTTGATGTATGATATTGCTCAGACAGGAAGCCTCTCTGGACCTATCACATTCCTAGTCTGCCATCTGGACCCCTTATGAGGCTTAAGTGTGATGATTAAAGTGAAAAGACATTGCAGTTTATAAATGTTCATTTTTTCTTTCCTGAATGACCATAAATAACTGCAGTTTTCTCTTCTTTCTTGATCGGGTCTTCTTTCTACACTGTAAAAAAAATCTAAATAATATTTATTGTTTTTATTCACAATAAAATTATTTATTTAATTTTATTTATAATAAAATAATTTTTTATTCACAATAATATTTTACTTATTGTTTTTAAAACAATATCTAAAAAGGTATTATAAAATCATTAATGGTATTAATTATCAGTTGCTGTGTAACAAATTATCACAACCACAACCACAACCATCTATTATCTCACATCTTTCTCCAATTATGTTATTACTGAAGTCCTCAGGTACAATTTATCTTGGTCCAGGTAATCCACACAAAGGTTATAATGAACTAAAGTTAGAGTTATCACAAGTGACTAAGTGGGCCATTACAAGCTACAAAAACCCAAATTAAATGCGTATCCATCTTTGCCAACCACTGATGAAATAAATAGGAAGGCAGTTAGTACACTCTGTTACCGCTAATTAGGTGTATCAAAACTCTGCTGCTTATTGATACCACCTACAACATTTTTGTACTTATGCTGCTGGGCTTGGAGCTGGTAGAGTGTGGGTAGAGGGAAAAACAAACACCTGTAAAACAAAATAAACCCACATCTATCTGAAGGATGCCAAAAAGATGATTTGCTTTTAAGTAAGTTATATTCTGAAACTGTATTGAGTTTATCAGTCCAAATCCCAAATTAGAGCACAATAGCCTCTGACCTTCTGATGCTCCTAAGGTTGGGTTTCAGAGAAGCCAGTTATAGAACTTTGGCTTCTGAAGCTATTTGAGGAGCTCCTTGTGTCTATACAGCCAAATAGACTTATCTACCAAGAATAGATATGTGAATATTTTGTAGGAATTTTTGCTGGCAGTTGTACCTTTTGTTAGCATGGCAACTCTGTAAGCACATAATGATGTTTCCTTCCTTGACTAACTTACAAATATGGGATTGAGCAGACAATGGGGGTAAAAAAATAGATAGTATTCCTACCTACTTTTGGACATTCATACTTTATTTCCTGTGGGTCAGGCTCTGAATGTCACGTACTGTGAGGTTTCATAAAGTGGAAAATCCTCTGAGATTCTGACAAGCAGTTGACTAAGTCCTGGTTTTTGTTAATTTGAGTTTTCTTTTCCTTTTATTTCTCTAGGAGGTATTTCAATAGGAAATTGGGAGAGGCTTCATTGTAAATGTCTTCTTCAATCAGCAAAACATATTTAGAGTAAGTACCCCTCAAATAACCTCTCTAGCCACAGGAAAAAAAAAATAACTACAAAATCTTCTGCTTGAGGAGGGAGCAAAGAAACAAAACCAAACAGACATTTGGAGAAACTAGAAGAAAGAAAATGACTGCATGATTTTGCACCTAGGACAAGTACCGGCTCATGAGATATATACACGAATCAAATTTTACTACAACAGCGTAATGAAGAAATGCCTGTAACTGGAGAAAGAAAATAAAAAAGGAAATGAGAGATGGGAAAAAGAGAAAAGTCATATCTTTTAGAACTGACAAAAACATCAGCAGGACACAGCTTGTAATGAAAGCAAAAGGAAACGGACTAATTTACAGAAGGAATTCACCAGACATTTATCAGGTACCTGCTGTAGCAAAGAAATGGGCTAAAATGCTTAGAGTTCTAAAAGGATTAAGCTCTACTTTTTTCTTTCTTTCTTTTTTTTAATTTACTTGACAGACAGAGATCACAAGTAGGCAGAGAAGCAGGCAGAGAGAGAGGGAGAAGCAGGCTCCCTGTTGGGCAGAGAGCCCAATGTGGGGCTTGATCCCAGGATCCTGGGATCATGACCCAAGCCCAAGGCAGAGTCTTTAACTCACTGAGCCATCCAGGCACCACAGCTCTACTTTCTTCTAACATCTACATTTCATTGAGAACTTACGATGTGCCACACCTTACACACTCTTTAAAAATATCTTCAATATTTTTGCTTATTTGGTATTATTATTTTCATTTTATCAAAGAAGAAATTGAAGCTCAAGTGTTTAATATTGTCAAGGACACAATGGTGTTAAAGGATAGAGCTAGAATTAAAAAATAGATTTGTTTAATTCTAAAACCGATTTTCTCTCCAATATACCATGTAAACTTCTCAAAGTCAGGAATCAGACAAGTGCACAAATATTACGAGAAGTAATCATGGTTATAGCTGGAAAGAAACCGGAAAAAAAAAAACCTAACGTGAATAGGATATCTTGATGGCATCACCAGTGTTTACATATATGGTCTTCAGTATTATCCTTGTCTTACTGAGGCATAGCCAACAATTGATAGTTATAATGATAATCCCAAGCCATCAGGAAAGGCTTAATTTTGTTTTATATACTCTAATTCCTATAGGATAAAGTGTAGGATATATTTAGAACTTCCTATATAATTTCAACTTCCCACCATCCCGCCTACAAACATATCTTAAGTTTATGGTCTTCCCTATTTCTTTTCTCACATATCAAAGGAAAAGTTTCCTTCCTCATTCATTACCTAATTCAGTAAATATTTATTGAGTCCCTGCCATGGTCTATGCTGGACTCTAGGGAGAAAATGAAGAAAAAGATTAAAAAAAAGAAAGCCCAGGGCAGAGGCTTTAACCCACTGAGCCACCCAGGCTCCCTTCTCTTCTTTTTAGAAGCCACGATGACATGGGATCCCTGAGTTAAATAGAAAATGCTTATCTATTTTTTGTTAGATATTGCCAAATTCTATTCTAAAAGGTTTGTACCAGTTGAGTATCTACCAGAAATGCACCAGGGTGTTTGTTTTCTCATTACCCAGACCAAAGATATCACAGTTTTTAATTTTTCTTAACTTCATGCATGAGAAATTATATCTCAGTGTAGCTTTAATTTATGTATCTGTAACTATGAGTGTAGGTGAAAATTTTATCTCATGCTTAAAGGCCATTCTTACACCCCCCTTTTTAAAAACTATTTTATTATTTACTTATTTATTTATTTTAGAGAGAAAGAAAGAGCTCATGAGTACGGGAAAGGGAAGAGGGGGAAGGAGAGGGAGAGAATCTCAAGCAGACTCTGTGCTGAGCACAGAGACTGATGTAGGACTTGATCTCACCACTCTGAGATAATGACCTGAGCCAAAATCAAGTCAGTCACTTAACGAACTGTGCCACCTAGGCACCCCCATTCCATCCATTTTTAAGAATCTTTCATGTATTTGGGATAGCAGCTTTACATTGTGAATATTTTTTTCTAGTGTCAGTTGTCTTTTGAACATGTTTATGGGTTTTTTTTTTTAATTTGTTATGTGGGTTTAAAATTTCTTATTGGTGACATTTATTAACCTTAAATTCATGGTCTAGATTTTTTTTTTTTTAAAGATTTTATTTATTTATTTGTCAGATAGAGAGAGAGCGCAGGAGCGAGCACAGGCAGACAGAGAGGCAGGCAGAGGCAGAGGGAGAAGCAGGCTCCCTGACGAGCAAGGAGCCCGATGTGGGACTCGATCCCAGGACGCTGGGATCATGACCTGAGCCGAAGGCAGCCGCTCAACCAACTGAGCCACCCAGGCGTCCCATGGTCTAGATTTTTAATCATAGTTAGGAAACTTTTCCCACATCCAGGTTATAAAGAAATTCACTTTTTTTTTTTTTTAGTACTTATACTGTTTAATTTTTCCTTTTTCCTTTATTACATTTAGGTTTTTGATTCATTTAGAGTTTTATTATTGAGAAGCTCTGAGGTATGTATTTAACTTTCTTTTTCTAAGCAGTAAAACTATTGTCTAGCACATTTTGTTTAAAGAGTATGTTTTCCCCTCCACAGTGATTTGCAATGAGACCTTTATCTTATGCTAAATTTCCATAGGCACTTGGATCTATTTCTGGACTTTATATATTTTGTTTGTCTCTTACTGCTCTGGCCCTACATTGTTTTAGTTCCAGAGATATTACAATATATTTTAATGTTTAGTAAGATGACATGTCCTTTATAGAGTTTTCCATTTCAGTTTTGTCTTGGCTTGAAAATTTGTTTTTACATATAAACCTTAGTATTAACTTGTCAGTGTTCATAAAATCTTGTATGTATTTTTATTGAGGTTGCATCAGCTTTAGAAGTCATTTAAGAAGAATTGACAGCTTTACCATGTTGAATCATCCAATCCAAGAACAAAAATATTTCTATTTCTTCAAATATACCTTTTTATCCTTCAGGAGTGGTTTAAAATTTTTCTTTAACCCATATGGGTTTTGGATATTTTTTGTTAATTTTGTTCTTAAGTATTTAATCTTCTTTGTTGCTACTGAAAGAGGGATATTTCTCCCTGCCATTATGTCTTACTATTTGAATGTATAAAGGTAATTAATTTCTGTATATTAATTTTTATTGAACTGAATACCTAACTAAAAGTTTTCAGTGTTATTATTGATATGTTAGGGTTTTCTAGGCAAACAAAAATTTCATCTGCAAATACGGATAGTTTTAGATCTTTTAAACCAATTTTTATGTTTCTAATTGATTTATCTATTTGCATCAGCTAATAGCAGCAGTACAAGGTAGAATGGGGTCAAGTTTGTGGGCATTTTTCTTTGTTCTTAATCTAAGTGGAACTATCTCTAGGGGTTATTTATTAAGTTTAACATGGGTTTATATATATTTAATCATGTTAAGAGTGTATCCATCAAGTCCTTTTTTCTTGATTTATTTTTGTTAGAAATGGGTATTAATTTCTGTCAAAGGATTTTCAACATGCATGGAGATAATTGCATGTGTTATTCCTTAGATTTATTAATATGGTGTATCATGTTAATGGTTTCTAATACTGCAATCCTTCTTCATATAATAAATTCTGCTTGACCATGGCATGCTCTTTCTTTAATGTGATGTTTCATTCTAATATTTTATTAAATATTTTGTAACTATTCATAAATGATATTAGTTTATAATTTTTTGTACTATCGGGTTCAGTTATATCTGTTACATAAAAATGATTAGGAAGTTTTCCTTCATCCTTAGTGCTCTGGAACAATTTATGGAACCTTGTGACTACCTCTGGTCTTCAAGAATTTCTTAGAATTCTCCTGTGAAACATCTGGCCTGTGTTTCTGTGGGTAGTTCCTTGATAACCTTCTCATCCCTCTACTAAAATTAGTTGGCTTAACTTTCCATTTTCAAACATTGTTGCTTTCGTTAATCTGTATTTTCGTTAATCTGTATTTCACTAGTTATTCAGTTTATGTAGATTTTCAAATATATTTGCATAGATCTCTGCAAACTTGCTTCTTATGCTTTCTAAAATTTTCTCTGTATCACTGTTTGCCTTTTATTTCTCATTTTGTATATTTGTGCTTCACCTTTTGCTTCTTGATCAGATTTTCTTGTAGTTTGTCTATTCTGTTAATCTTTTCAAAATTCAACATAATCTATTTCTTTATTCTACTACCTCATTAATTTTGCTTTATCTAAATTATGATTTCCCTTTAATGGTTCCTTTTCATTTACTTTTTTTAAGCTTGAAATTTTATTTTATTCTAATTCTTTGATTTAGTTGATAGAAGTGTATAGAACTATCAGTTTTCCTCTGACACTCTTTTAAATGTATCCCATAGATTTTGATATTTAGTATTTTGTTATAATTATTTCAGATTTTATTTCCTCTTTTACCCAGAGCTATTTAGTGGAAAATTTTTTTAAATTTTAGGTGAAAGTGCCTTTAAATTTTTTTTTATTAATTTTTATTTTTATTTAAACATATAATGTAACCCCACCACCCTCTCCCAACTCCCCTCCCCCCCACCCCCCTCAGTTTGTTTTATGACATTAAGAGTCTCTTTTGGTTTGTCTCCCTCCTTATCCCATCTTGTTTCACTTAAAATTTTTAAAAAATAATTTCTATTTGTATTGTATGGTGGTTAGGAAATATTGTTTATAATATTTCTACATTATAGAATTTACAGATGTCGACTTTGTAACCTAATATATGATCAATATTTTATAAACAATCAATATATTTTGCTCCAGTGGTATATTTAGAAGATCTATTCTGTAGTATCAGGATATAACCTGATATATATCCATAAAATCTGCATGGTTGTGTATGTTGTTTAGAACTTTAACATCAGTACTTATTTTGTTCACTTTATCTGTAATATATTGAGAATGACATGTTGAAATTTGATATTATTAACTTGTATCTGTTTTTTGCATCTAAACTATTTTTTTTACTGCTTTTTGCTTTATAAAGTTGGTTTCTGTTATTTGTTGCATAGACATTCATAAATGTCATATATTTTTTGTGAGTTTTGACTCAACAATTAAATGTGCTCTTCTTACATGAGTTTATTATGGTATAAATAAACAACTAAGAAGAATATTACTCTTATAATTTTTCAATTGATAAATTTAAAAGGAAATGTAGAAATAGAGAATCATGAATGGGCACATATCACAATAATAATTTTTGGAGGCAAGATACACCAATGAATATTATAATAAGCGAGCAAAAATTTCAGAGTAAATAGAATTTGTGTAGTTTCAAATTTATCTCTTTCAAGATACTTATATTAAATACAAAGGAAAATACAGTACCTTTACAGAAGAGAAACTCAGCAGACACCATGTGAATGAAGTAAATAAGGATAACATCACCCATAAGAAGACATGCTGACATAAATCCCTTGATAAGAAGAAAGACACAGTACCATTTTTTATGGGATTCTTGACCAAAACTCACAACCTCATTTAATCATGAGAAAACTTAAGACCAATCCAAATTAAGGGACAAGCTACAAAATAATTGATCAGTACTCTTCAAAATTGTCAAGATCATGGAGGACAAAAAAAAAAAAAAAAAAAAAGGAGAGAGAGAGGGAGACTAAAATTTTTACAACCAAATGGAATGTGAGACACCAGATAGTATCCTGGAACAGGAAAAGGACATCAGTGGAATAAACAGTGGAATTAAAATAAAGTCTGTGGCTTAATTAATAACACATTTCCAATGTTAATTATCTGTTTCTTGTTAATTTTACCATGGTTATATAAAATATTAAAATATTAACATTAGAGAAAGTGCTTTGAGGGATGAGACAACTATTTGTACTTTTTAAATTAGGAGACTTTTTTAAACAACAGTTTTAGATTTACCAAAAAAAAATGAGCAAGTGGTAGGGAGAGTTCTCATATACTTCTCTTCCTCGCTACCACAATTTCCCCTGTTAGCTTGCGTTAGTGTGGCACATTTGATATAATTAATGAACTGATGCTTATGCCTTACTATTAACTAAAGTCCATACTTTACCTTTGCTTTTTGTGTTGTACAGCTTGTAGGTTTCTACAAGTACATAGTGTAATGCATCAACCATTACAGTATCATACAGTATAATTTCACTGCTCTAAAAATCTCCTGTTCTCCACTTATTCATCCCTCCCTCTCTTCTCCATTCCTCATCCTCTGGAAACCACTGATACCTTTAGTGTCTCTGCAGTTTTCCCTTTTTAGGATGCAAATCATATATTTGCAATAGTGTAGTTAGGATGCAAAAATCACATAGTTAGGACGCAAATCATATAGCTGCAATCATATAGACGTAGCCTCTGAGACTGGATTCTTTCACTTAGCAATAAACATTTAAGTCTCCTCATGTCTTTTTGTGTCTTGGTACCTCATTTCTTTTTATCACTGAATCATATTCCATTGTATGGATATATCACAGTTTGTTTATCTATTCACTTATTGAAGAACATTTCCATTGCTTCCAATTTTTAGCAGTTATGAGTAAAGCCACTATGAACATTTGTGTGCAGGTGTTTGTATGGACATAAGTTTTCATCTCAGTTGGGTAAATACCTGGTAGCTTGATTCCTTGATTGTATAGTACAAGTATGTGTAGTTGTATAAGAAAACTGCCAAACCTTCTTCCAAAGTGTCTGTGTCATTTTGCTTTCCCACCAGCAGTGAATGAGAGTTCCTATAACTCTACATCCTCACCAGCATTTAGTATTGTTAATGATTTGGATTTTAGCTCTTCTAATAATTAATTACATACTATTATTGTGCTGTTTTCATTGCAATCTCCATGACATATGATGTTTAATATCTTTTTTATGCTTTTTTTGGGCCATCTATATGTCTTTTCTGCTGAGATGTCTGTAAATCTGTCCAGATCTTTTGTCTATTTATTCGGGAGGGAGACAAACCAAAAGAGACTCTTAATGTCATAAAACAAACTGAGGGAGGTGGGGGGAGGGGTGTCGGGAGAGAGTGGTGGGGTTACATTATATGTTTAAATAAAAAAGCTTAAATTAAAAAAAGATTTTATTTATTTATTTGACAGAGAGAGAGAAATCACAAGTAGGCAGAGAGGCAGGCAGACAGATAGAGAAGGAAGCAGGCTCCCTGCTGAGCAGAGAGCCCCATATGGGACTCGATCCCAGAACCCTGAAATCATGACCTGAGCCCAAGGCAGAGGCTTAACCCACTGAGCCACCCAGGCACCCTTATTAATTATTTTTACTTTTTAAACTTTTAATTGCTCTTAATTGAGTTGTTTACTTTCTTTACAATTGAGTTTTAAGTGTTCTTTGTGTATCTTAGATACAAGTCCCTAGTCAGATCCATGTTTAGCACATATTTTCTCCCGGCCTGTGGCTTGCTTTTTACCTTATCTTTTGAAGGTGACTATTTAAATGAAGAGTAAAAATCAGCAGAATTATCAAATGTTGCCCTCTTTGGCTATACTGTGTACATAGATACATGTCACTGTTAATATTCTGATTTTATTTTAAATGGGTTTAGGTATTTTTACAGAGTCATCATCAACAGAGCATTTTTGTTACTCTGGGAATGAATTTAATTTAGCTTCAGGATGTAATTCAAGAAAATGTTACATCCAAAGTTACATAACAGGCAATTTTTAAAATTTCCCCTTAGGTTATAAAAGCCCGGGAATGATGTCAACGTTATGGGCATTTCAGCAGCGATTTGGAGAAATGCTGTAACCGAGAATGAACCTCTTCTATTATTCAAAGCTTGATGATGCCCACTTTATCTTTCCCCCAAGATCCAGGCCATTTTTTCTGTCTGGCTCAGAATGACTTCAGCTAGCCCAAAAAAGTCATCTGCTCACTAGTTGTGGCATATCACAGGTCTTTTTAAAGACATAAAATATGCTTGGGGGCCCTACATTTCCATTGTTGGATGCAGGAGTCTTGTGACTACATCGGTAATTTAAAGAAGTTGGCATTTCAAACACATATTTTCCTTGGGCACAGGGTGCTTGAGGGAGGCATGGAAAGTTTCCCCTGTCAACAGGTTAGATCAGATGAGCAAGATTTCATAATAGCCCAAAACAGGCTTTGTTCAGCACCCTTTATGCTTTTGTTTAAAAACAGTTTCAACCAGACTCCAGTAGACTCTGATTGGAGGTAAAGAGATTCTTTTTTTTTTTTTTTTAAGATTTTATTTATTTATTAGAGAGAGCAAGCGAGCACAGGCAGACAGAGGCAGAGGGAGAAGCAGGCTCCCCGCCGAGCAAGGAGCCGGATGTGGGACTAGATCCCTGGACGCTGGGATCATGACCTGAGCCGAAGGCAGCTGCTTAACCAACTGAGCCACCCCAGGCCTCCCTGGAGGTAAAGAGATTCTTTAAGGAATCTTAACAGTCTAGGTTTGTTTCGAGCCATTCCTCAAGACAGCTCTGTAGACAGGCTCCAGCCTCACAGCCAGATTTCTGGCTGGTGGTCATGGGAGTTCGAAACTCAGTTCCTAGGTATGAGAATTTGAGATTATTGAAAGGGCCTCTTCCACACTGTAAATTATGATATTAACAAGCTACTTGCTTCAAGTAAATACAGTTTATATTTTTCAATACTTAGGTGTACCCAGAAATATTCTAGGTGCTAGAGTGGAATGGAGTGGTAAACTTATTTTGAATCTTAAGAAGACTGTCTGGGAGGTAGTATGAGTCAAAGTCTGTAGTTAGCCTACCAGACATTCTGTTACTTCACGAGCTTGCTAGGTATGTGACTTTCACCAAGTCTCGAATATTTTTAAGCTTCAGTTTTCTTTTTTTTAAAATGAGGTAACAGGGGTGCCTCACTGGCTCCATAGGTAGAGCATGTGATTCATTTCTCTCTTTTTTTTTAAGATTTTATTTATTTGACAGAGAGACAGAGACATTAAGAGAGGTAATCCAAGCAGCTGGCATGGGAGAGGGAGAAGCAGGCTTCCTGCTGGGCAGGGAGCGCAATGTGGGGCTCAATCCCAGGACCCTGGTATCATGACCTGAGCCAAAAGCAGACGCTTAATGACTGAGCCACCCAGGTGCCCCAGAGCATGTGACTCTTGCTTTCAGGGTCATGAGTTAGAGCGCAACACTGGGTGTAGAGATTAGTTAAAAAAAGAGAGATACTATATAGTAATATTATTAATAATTATATTATTAATACAATCAAATATTAATCATTATGTAATTATTATAATTATAATAAATTATATTATAATTTAATGGTTATATGGTAATATCGAAAATAAAATAAGGGCTATAACCCTCATTGGGTCTCAGTAAGTATTAAATAATAGTGTTTGTAAAATTTATAAATAATAAATAATATTTGTAAAGCATTTAGCACAGTGTGTAGCAAACATCTGAAGAGGGGCAGAATATGCCCTCCAAAACACTCCACTTTGGCATATAGATTATTTTGAATTAGAGTTACTTAAGAAACAGACCATGAGGAATCCCTAAGTGGCTCAGTCATTAAGGGTTTGCTTTCTGCTCAGATCATGATACCAGGGTCCTGGGATAAAGCCCCGCATCAGGCCCCACGCTTGGAAGGAAGGCTGCTTCTCCCTCTCCCACCCCCTCTGCTATGTTCCCTCTCTCGCTGTGTCTTTGTCAAATAAATAAATAAAATCTTAAAAAAAAAAAAGAAAGAAACAGCTCATGAAAGAAGGACAATCTGACCCACCATTGTGCCCATGAGGGTAGGAAATAAACCTCCCATCTGAAAGTACCCTCCAGGAGGGGAGAAAGCATCCTTATCACCAGAGATAGGGAATTTAGGGCAAAGAGATATGTGTAAACAAACCTTGTTACTTCTTCACTAATTTACTACCCCATGTACAAATGTCTGTGTCTTGTCAATTCTTTTTTTTTTTTTTAAGATTTTATTTATTTATTTGACAGACAGAGATCACAAGTAGGCAGAGAGGCAGGCAGGGGAGGGAGAGGCAGGCTCCCTGCTGGGCAGTGAGCCCAATGTGGGGCTCCATCCCAGGACCCTGGGATCATGACCTGAGACAAAAGCAGAGGCTTTAACCCACTGAGCCACCCAGGTGCCCCATCTTGTCAATTCTTCAAAAATTTATTAATAGTTTCCTTGTCTAAAAGGTATAAAAGATGCCTGCATTCATCACTTCTTTGAATCTTATATTTTTATGGGCTCCCATACATACAAAATTAAATTTGTTTTCCTTCTGTTAATCTGTGTCATGCCAATTTTTTTTAAAGATTTTTATTCATTTACTTGACAGTGAGAGGAGGAACACAAGCAGGGGGAGAGGGAGAGAGAGAAGCAGGCTCCCCGCTGAGCTGGGAGCTGGATGCGGGGCTCGATCCCAGGAGCCCCGGATCATGACCCCAGCCGAAGTCAGATGCTTAAGGACTGAGCCACCCAGGTGCCCCTGTATCATGCCAATTTAATTATTATACCAGCCAAAGAATCTAGAAGGGAAGAAGGGAAAATTTCTTCTCCCCTATGATCCAACATTCAATAAAATTTAGCCATTATTATGACAGAGATCACAGTCTTGTTGAAACAATAATAAACATAGTTGTTCAATAAGAAACCCGTGTTATATGCCAAAAGATATGATAAAAGTAATTATTTATGTAAGACTTCAAAGGAGGAAAGAATTGTTGGCTACATTGGAGTAGCTTGCGAAGGCTGGCCAGAAGTCCCATGTGCATGTGATGGTGTCTCATTTGCTGCTTCTCTCCTGTGATGTCAGAGAACTTATCATAAAAAATGTGCTCAAGGAACCTTGGAGTGCCTTAGGATTTGAGTTAGCAATCCCAGAGATAGTTAGGATTTCCACAGGCAAGATGAGAGAATACAATCTTGGTGGAGCAGAAACCAAGCAAAGATGCAAAAACAAGAATGAGAGCAGTACAAGGGCTGTGATTAAGCTAGCTGCTGCTCATGCAGGGGCCTTGACTGGTCATAGGAAGATTGGGAAGAGATGGCAAGCCCCTGGGAAAGTGTAAGCACCTGGATGGCTAGTAGGAACCAATTTTAAGTGCATTGGGGGGACTAACAAAAACAATTAAGCAAGGAAGCAACATCAATAAAAGGATAGTTACAAAGAGTAAGGCTCTACAGAAAATCTATTAGTCATCTGTGAGATAAGGAGAACTTGAACTCCAGAGGTCAAAAGGAAATTGGAAAGGGGAATGCTTTCAATATTGCAGGTTATTTACAGACACTATTTAATTTAAACTTCAGTGAGATAGGCCTTATTTTCTTTCACGGGGGAGGAAATTGAGGCTCAGAAAGATGACTAGTATGCCATGGAACCAGAACAAAGCCAGGTGATACATGCTCCAAGCCATGCTCTTTTTGATAAATTCTGATAATTGATTAACTATGAAATATCTGGGTAGAAATTGAAGATGATTTTAAATTGATTGCATGTGTTTGGGAAAATGCTAACATTATTGAGAGGAGAGAACCAGTTTGCAAAAGATAATGAATTTAACTTTTAATATATTGAATTCAAGGCAATAGTATGGAACACAAGTGACAAAGTGCATGAAATAATTAGAGATATGTGTTTGGAGTTTAGAGAAAAATCAGGGCTAAAGAAGAATGTTGAGAAGTCAATTGAAACAATGGTTGCACATGATATGTTCTTGTCACAAAAAAGTAAAGCCTTA
Organism: Taxidea taxus jeffersonii; assembly: GCA_003697995.1. Classification (NCBI taxonomy): domain Eukaryota; kingdom Metazoa; phylum Chordata; class Mammalia; order Carnivora; family Mustelidae; genus Taxidea; species Taxidea taxus. Next base: position 6,587 of record RCUC01143771.1, on the reverse strand, counting down.
GAACAGAGGAAAATTCTAAGGTGACGTTTAGAAATTGGAGCCAGTGACATGGACAAAAGATGGAACTTAAAAAGTAACAAAGGAGATAAGGAGTGTGCAAGTCATATATTTCATCTGGTCCCAGGAATTCAGCTAGATAGTTATCAAGCCATTCTGAGCACCTACAAACTCAACAGGAGATCAAAGAGAAGAATAGCAGCAACTCTATGAACAGAAAGTGATCACTTTCTGGAAGGTAGGATGTGCAGAGAAGTGAATCTGAGGTAATATACGGGAAGATAGACTGCGGGGAGAGGAGGCAGCTCCCAGCAATGAAAGAGCCGTGGAGCAAAAACCGGAACTTTTAGAAATCTGCTCTGCTGAGGAACTTCACTCCAGAGATTAAATGGGGGGTGGAGCCCTATTGGGGACAGAGAGGTCTCAGGACCCATGGGGTTACAGAAATACCAGGGGTGCCTGAGTGTGACAGAGCTACCAGGTATCAGAGCAGGGAAGCTGGCCACAAAGGTGGAGCTGAGCTTGGGCTCTCAGCTTGGGGTTGCTATGATCCCTGGCATAGTCGGGCCACTGCTCTTTGAGCAGAGACCCCACAAGTGGAAGATCTGGGGAAACCCACACTTTCTCCACCAGGAGGAGTGGCATGGGAGTGTGCTGCAAGAATCTGCTGGGTTTGGAGACTCCAAATGGGCCATGTGCCAAAGATAGAAAGGTCATAGGCCAGGTGAGCACAGAGTGCAGCCAGAGACCAGGGAGACAGGAGTGATTGACTGCTTTTCTCTGAGGGTGCGCTGAGGAGTGGGGCCCTGAGCTCTCAGCAGTTCTGGGACTGGAGATTGGGAGGCTTCATCTTCATTCCCATCCTCTAAAGCTCTACAGAAAGCATTCAGGGAAAAAAGCTACCAAGAACAAACCTGAGCAGATTGCTTAGCCTGGCCCCTGGTAAGTCTGGTGCAGTTCTGCCTCGGGCACAGACACTTGAGAATCACTGCAACAGGTCCCTCCCCCAGAAGATCAGCAAGAATATCCAGCCAAGACCAAGTTTACTGATCAATGAGAACTGCAAAACTCTTGTGCTAGGGGAATACAGCACATGGAATTCATGGCTTTTCCCATGATTCTATAGGTTTTCAAAGATAAATTTTTAAAATTCTCTTTCTTTTTATTTTTTTAAAAAATTTTCCTCTTTCCTATTTTAACCAACATCTTATCAATGGCTTTTTAAAAAAAATCTTTTTTAATTTTCATTTTTACAGTCATATTCTATCCCCTCATTGTATTTAACCTTATTTTGTGTGTATATATAAGTTTTTCTTTCTTTAAAATTTTGGGATACAATTTCTTTTAATAGCCCAAAATACACCTTAAATCTAGTATATGGGTTTGTTCTAGTCTCCTACCTGATCACTTTCTCTCTCTCTTTTTTTAAAATTTTCCTTTCTTTTTTCAACCAGCTTCTTAATAAAATTCTTTTTTAAAATCTTTTTAAAATTTTCATCTTTATATTCACAGCCCATCCCTTCATCATATTTACCCTTATATATATATTTTCTTTCTTTCTTTCTTTAAAAATTTGGGAGTTGGTTTCTTCTAACAGACCAAAATACACCCCAAATCTAGTGTGTATCTCTGTCTTATTCACCAGCCTGATCATATTCTTTTTTTTTTTTTGTCCCTTCTTTCCCCTTGGTTGTGAGTCTCTTCTGATTTATTTAGTGTATTTTTTTCTGTGTTTGTCATTAGACTTTTAACATTTTGTTCTCTCATTCATCTATTCTTCTCTGGACAAAAGACAAAATGGAAAACTCACCTCAAGAAAAAAAAAAAAAAGGCAGTACTGACTGCCAAGGACCTAATCAATATGGACACTGGTGAGATGTCAGAACTAGAATTCAGAGTGATGGTTATAAAGATACTATCTGGGCTTGGAAAAAGCATAGAAGATACTACAGAATTCTTTTCTGGAGAAATAAAAGAACTAAAATCTAACCAAGTTGAGATCAAAAAAGCTATTAATTAGGTGCAATAAAAAATGGAGTCTCTTACTGCTAGGATAAATGAGGCAGAAGAGGGAATTAGTGGTATAGAAGGCCAAATGATGTAGACTAAGGAAGCTGAGGAAAAAGTGAGATAAACAACTACTGGATCATGAGGGGAGAATTCTAGAGATAATGATCCCATAAGATGAAACAATATTAGAATAATTGGGATCCCAGAAGAAGAAGGGGGGCATAAGGTATATTGGAACAAATTAGAGCAGAGAACTTCCCTAATTTGAAGAAGGAGACAGGCATCAGAATCCAGGAGGCACAGAGAACCCCCTTCAAAATCAATAAAAATACATCCACACCCATCATCTAATAGTAAAACTTACAAGCCTCAGTGACAAAGAATCCTGAAAGCAGCTTGGTCTGTAACCTACAATGGTATATATATTAGAATGACAGCAGACCTATCCGCAGAGACCTGGCAGGCCACAAAGAACTGGCATAATATATTCAAAGCATTAAACAAGAAAAATATGCAACCAAGAATACTATATGCACCTAGGCTATCATTGGAAATAGAAGGAGAGATAAAAAGCTTTCAAGACAAACAAAAACTGAAAGAATTTGCAAACACCAAACCAGCCCTACAGGAAATACTTAAAAGGGTCCTCTAAGCAAAAAGAGAGCCTAAAAGTAACATAGACCAGAAAGGAACAGAGACAATATACAGAAACAGTCACCTTACAGACAATACAAAGGCACTCAATTCATATCTTTCAACAGTTACCCTGAATGTAAAAGGGCTAAAAAGCCCCAATCAAAAGACAATGGGTATAAGAACAGATTAAAACAAAAACAAAAACAAGACCCATCATTATGCTGTCTGCAAGAGACTAATTTTACTTTTATTATTTTTTAGAAAGATTTTATTTATTTATAATGACTGAGACACCCAGGCACCCCAAGAGACTCATTTTAGACACAAATACACATCCAGGTTTAAAGTAAGGGCATGGAAACAATTTACCATGCTAATGGACATCAAAAGAAAGCTGGGATGACAATCCTTATATCAGATAAATTAGAATTTAACCAAAGACTATAATAGGAGATGAGGAAGGACACTATATCATACTTAAAGGGTCTGTCCAACAAGAAGATCTAATAATTTTATTTATTTATTTATTTTAAAAAGATTTTATTTTATTTATTTGTTAGAGAGAGAGAGAGAGCACAGGCAGACAGAGAGGCAGGCAGAGGCAGAGGGAGAAGCAGGCTCCCTGCCAAGCAAGGAGCCCGATGCGGGACTCGATCCCAGGATGCTGGGATCATGACCTGAGCCGAAGGCAAGTGCTTAACCAACTGAGCCACCCAGGCGTCCAACAATTTTAAATATCTATGCCCCTAACATGGGAGCAGCTAATTATATAAGCCAATTAATAACAAAATCAAAGAAACACATTGACAATAATACAATAACAGTAGGTGATTTTAACACCCCTCCCCCTGAAATGGACAGATCATCTAAGCAAAAGATCAACAAGGAAATAAAGGCTTTAAATGACACACTGGACCAGATGGACATCACAGATATATTCAGAACATTCCATCCCAAACAACAGAATACACATTCTTCTCTAGTGCATCTGGAACATTCTCCAGAATAGATCACATCTTGGGTCACAAATCAGGTCTTAAATAGTACCAAAAGATTGAGATCATTCCCTGCATATTTTCAGACCAGAATGCTTTGAAACTAGAGCTCAACCACAAGAGGAAAGTTGGAAAGAACTCAAACACATGGAGGCTAAAAGCATCCTACTAAAGAATAAATGGGTCAACCAGGAAATTAAAGCAGACTTGAAAAAATTCGTGGAAACAAATGAAAATGAAAACACAACTGTTCAAAATCTTTGGGACACAGCAAAGGGAGTAATGTGAGGAAAGTATATAGCAATACAAGACTTTCTTAAGAAATAAGAAAGGTCTCAAGTACACAACCTCACCCTACACCTAAAGGAGCTGGAGAAAGAACAGCAAAGAAAGTCTAAACCTAGCAGGAGATGAGAAACAGTAAAAATCAGAGCAGAAATCAATGAAATAGAAACCAAAAGAACAGAAGAACAGTTCAAAGAAACTAGAAGCTAGTTCTTTGAAAGAATTAATAAGAGTGATAAATCCCTGGCTAGACTTATCAAAAAGAAAAGAGAAAGGACCCACATTAATAAAATCATGAATGAAAGAGGAGAGATCACAACCAACACCAAAGAAAAATAAACAATTATAAGAACACATTATGAGCAATGATATGCCAGAAAATTAGACAATCTGGAAGATATGCATGCATTCCTAGAGACTTATAAACTACCAGAATTGAATCAGGAAGAAATAGAAAACCTGAACAGATCCATAACCAGTAAGGAGATTGAAGCAGTCATCAAAAATCTCCCAACAAACAAGAGTCCAGGGCCAGACGGCTTCCCAGGGGGATTCTACCAAACATTTAAAGAAGAATTAATACCTATTCTCCTGAAACTGTCCCAAAGAATAGAAATGGAAGGAAAACTTCCAAACTCATTTTATGAGGCCAGCATTACTTTGATCCCCAAACCTTGATCCCTTGATCACAAAACAAGGACCCCAACAAAAAAGAGAACTACAGACCAATATCCCTGATGAACATGAATGCAAAAATTCTCACCAAAATACTAGGCAATAGGATCCAATAGTATATTAAAAGGATTATTCACCATGACCAAGTGGGATTTATTCCTGGGCTGCAAGGTTGCTTCAACATCTACAACTCAATCAATGTGATATAATACATTAATAAAAGAAAAAACAAGAACAATATGATACACTCAATAGATGAAAAAAATTTGACAAAGTACAGCATCCTTTCTTGATCAAAACTCTTCACAATGTAGGCATAGAGGTTACATACCTCAATATCATAAAAGCCATCAATGAAAAACCCACGGCAAATATCATTCTCAATGGGGAAAAACTGAGATCTTTTCCCTTAAGGTTAGGAACACAGAAGGGATGTCCACTATCACCACTGCTATTCAGCATAGTGCTAGAAGTCCTAGCTTCAGCAACCAGACAACAAAAAGAAGTAAAAGGCATCAGAATTGACAAAGAAATAGTCAAGGTCTCACTCTTTGCAGATGATATGATACTATATGTGGAAAACCCAAAACGCTCCACTCCAAAACTGCTAGAACTCACACAGGAATTCAGTAAAGGGTCAGGATGTAAAATCAATGCACAGAAATCAGTTGCATTTCTATACACCAAAGATAAGACAAAAGGAAGAGAAATTAAGTAGTTGATCCCATTTACAGTTGTACCCAAAATCATAAGATGCCTAGGAATAAATCTAACCAAAGAGGCAAAGAATCTGTACTAAAAAAACTATAGAATACTCATGAAAGAAATTGAGGAAGACACAAAGAAATGTAAAAGCATTCCATGCTCATGGACTGGAAGAACAAATATTGTGAAAATGTCTGTGCTACCTAGACCAATCTACACATTCAATTCAATCCCTGTTAAAATAGGGATTTTTCATTGAAATGGAACAGCTAATCCTAAAATGTATATGGAACCAGGAAAGACCCCAAATAGAGGAATGTTGAAAAAGAAAACCAAATTTGGTAGCATCACAATTTCAGACTTCAAGCTCTCCTACAAAGCTGTAATCATCAAGACAGTATGATATTGGGACAAAAACAGATACATAGATCAATGTGTCTACTAATCTTTGACAAAGCAGGAAAGAATGTCCAATGGAATAAAGACAGTCTCTTCAACAAATGGTGTTGGGAAAATTGGACAGCCATATGGAGAATGAAGAATGAAGAATGAAACTAGACTATTTCCTTACACCATACACAGAAATAGACGCAAAATGGATGAAAGACCTCAATGTGAGACAGGAATCCATCCAATTCCTTGAGGAGAACACAGGCAGCAACCTCTTCAACTTCAGCCACAGCAGCTTCTTCCTAGAAACATCACCAAAGGCAAGGAAAGCAAGGACAAAAATGAACTACTGGGACTTCATCACAATCAAAAGCCTTTGCACAGCAAAGGAAACAGTCAACAAAATCAAAAGACAACCAACAGAATGGGAGAAGATATTTGCAAATGATGTATCAGATAAAGGGCTAGTATCTAATCCAATCAAGAAATGGGCAGAAGACATGAACAGACATTTCTGCAAAGAAGACATTCAAATGGCCAACAGACACGTGAAAAAGTGCTCAACATCACTTGGCATCAGGGAAATACAAATCAAAACCACAATGAGATACCTCCTTTCACCAGTCAGAATGGCTAAAATGAACAAGTCAGGAAATGACAGGTGGTGGCAATGGTGTGGAGAAAGGGGAACCCTCCCACACTGTTGGAGATAATGCAAACTGGTGTAGCCACTCTGGAAAACAGCATGGACATTCCTCAAAAAGTTGAAAATAGAGCTACCGTATGACCCAGCAATCACACTACTGAGTATTTATCCTAAAGATACAAATGTAGTGATCCGAAGGGACACATGCACCCCACTTTTTATAGCAGCAATGTCCACAATAGCCAAAT